>OMNZ01040970.1:0-12427 GCA_900303255.1 Lesueurigobius sanzi | reverse complement strand
AAGGTTTGGAGTGTGTAGGACAGAGGTGGGCAGACTAAGGCCCGGGGGCCATATGCAGCCCTCCAGTGTTTAATTTGATCTGGCTTTTGGGGGAACGCATTCCGGGAAATCGGAATTTTGAGCTTTATTGGATCCGGGAAATAAAACAACTTTTATATATGCAATTATTTTGGGCTTTTCCCCCATAAAATCCACCCAGTACACAAGTGGTCCTGAAAATCTGGATTTACAAATTAAGCACTGAGTATAAGTATTAGTTTTTCTTTATTTTCAAGACTATTTACATTGTGTATTCTCACTGAAGATATGCATGAACAGAACACGTATGGGATTATTATGTTTTAAACAAAAAAGGTTGAAAATAGCCAGTGCCTTTTGCTTTGGTTACAGCTTTGCACCATTTTGGCAGTTTCTCAATGAGCTTCATAACGTAGCCACCAGAAATGGTTTTCCCTTCACAGACCATTTCAGGTCACGACCTCATGAAACTCATTGAGAAAATGCCAAGAAAAAGGGTTAAAGAATTTAAAATATAAAACATATTTCATGCATTTTCATTTCTTCCATAATCCCATGTGTCCATTCATAGTTTAATGCCTTAAATGAGAACCATTCAATGTTAATAGTGTTGAAAATAAAGAAAAAACAATACATAAAGTGTTTCTAAACTTTTGACTGGTAGTTTGTATTGGACCATTTTCTTACTGATTTATTCACAAATAATTGGTTTATTCAAAAGCTAAACAAGATATCCAAAATCTAGATGTAAAATAAAGATATAGGCAATGCTGGCCATTGTTATGCCTTACATGCCTTATGTGATATGAAAGTAGAACGTAACACATTTTCCCTCATATCTATGTCAGTAACATACAGCAAAGGTTTCCCCTTGATATCACTCAATTTCAACTTTTCCATATTCTCCTGCAGTGTCCCCGAGATAACAGAGAATTAGCTCATGTTCAACCTTGTCCTTATTTGCTACACATTATAAAGCCAGTGTCTATAATAGTTAGAGCTAGAGAAGCGAGTCGGCTCGGGAGCAACGGTCTGCTGTGATTTTGGATAGATGTATGAGTTTGTCTGAAAATATACCTAACCTTAACCATATCCCTGTTCCTAACCTTAATTTATGCCATGACATATCAAGTTTTCACAGCACTGTCCCTCTCCAGCCGACTATCTAGCATTAGCTGTCTATAATCGGTTGAATTGGCTGCCATCTAGTGGTTTGGTTTGATTTTGCAGGCTCTGTAAATACACATGACTGTACTATTTCAACGTTGCCAGTGTATTATTCTGATTTCAGTCATGCTCATTTATATGATTCGTCAGATCATTCCCTTATTTGGGGCATTGGGTTTTGTGGCTGTTCTTTGAAATGAGCCACTGAGTATTCACAGAAAAATGAAATCAACTTAAAAGTCCGGAGGCTGCAATGAAGCGATGAAGCACAATAAACTTGGTACTACTGCAATGGAGACTTTATTATAAGATGTTGGCGTTTCACATTAACACTAGTCGACAATATTTGAACACCCCCCATTGCCAAAGTAATAAATATGTAATTACTGTTGACAAAAACAATAAACATTGCTTCTGCAAGATTAAGGGGAGACACTGCAGGGAAAACGCAATTCTTCAGTTTTTGTTCAGCTTTTGAGTCTTTTACACATTTGGTTGCTCTGCAAACAAATAAATGACCTAATTATATATAGAAAAGGAGTGTAATGATTGCACTGATTCAATGTATCTCAATAGAACGATATGGGAAATTGTAACTTCGGTCACAATTTTCTCAACATTGTGGCAACAGCATCTCCACTTAAGTAGCTCCTTCAGACACCAAACTTTAGTCTTGTACTTAACAATATTTTGAAGGTTTATTCGGAGGGATTTTTTTTATTTTGTTTTGAACCCCCCCAAAAAACAAGCCGAAATTTGAATTTTTACAGATTTATTCACTAATAACTAGTTTATTTAAAAACTAAAGGAGATATGCCTAATCCCCTCTGAACAAATCTTTGGAACTAATGAAAAAATAATAAAACCATAGTTAAACCTGGCTCGTTACCAAAAATATAGGCAATTTTGGCCAATTTTGCACAAAAACGTTTCTAATTGATATCGTTCAATTGAATGTTTTCCCTATTCACCTGCAGTGTCTAAATCGATTGTGATCCATGGATATTTTATAATTACACCAATAAAACTATAAATACACAGTTGTTGCAGCAGTGTGTTCAGCTTGTTGTGTAAATGGTTGGGTTTCCAGTTGTGAAGTCACAGTAATAAACATTTTCATCAACACAAGATCTTTTATCCACTCACATTACACTGCCTGGCCAAGAGAGGCAATCGATTTAACAAAGCACATACACTCTAGTGGCCAGTCCTTGTATGAACATGATGTCACCTTGAACGTTCTCCCCAAAGTTTCTCCTTTTCCCACCATTTTTTAGTATTAATAATCCAAAGAGAGGTGACTTTTGTTGGCCAGTCAGTGTAAAAACAAATGAATGTAATATTTAAGCACTTATCCCCGCAGTGGCGTTGTACTGCAGTATGTCTATAGTATTGGGGACACAGATGGGTCGGGTTGAAGCCAGGTACAGGGAGGAGTCCAACAGTTTGATGATGGCGGACAAAGTCGGCCGGTCCTTAAAGCTCCACATCCAGCAGTATTTCATCAGGTCGTACCTACACATCATTTATTATATTTAAAAAGGATATTGGATAGGATATTGTCACATCAGTGTGGAACATGAGTGCAGAACAAAATGGATCAATATGTTGTGGGGATGTTCACAATTTTGTATGAAAGCCTTTATCAGCTTTTATTGCTATCATTACAGCATTACAGGCAGGTGAATATTTACTGAAGAAAGAGAACAAATACTTTATATAATCGTACTCGCGTCTCATTAAGTGTAATTTTTGTGTCGAAAGGATAGACAAAACATGAATGAAGATGAAAATTCTGAGATTATCATGAATACAATAGAAGTCCAATCATTGTCATGTGTAAAAAGTATGTTTTTTTTTAATTTACTAACAGTGGTACGAGTAACCAAATGTGCCAAATGTGGTGGCCTCTATGACGCGCCAGGATGAAATGTTTTTCAGGGTTATGAGTAGGTGTTCTCTGCTGATGGAACTAACTCCATGGTTGTGCTTACATTACGCTTCCATCCATGCAGATCATCAGAAAATAAAACCTTCAAAATCAATGGATCCAGGAGCGTCATTGAGGCCGCTGTGATGGAAAGTAAAGTGGCCATGCTAACCACCCATAGCCACTGGTTCCCTAAAAACTTCCAATACGCACTAATTTATTTATTTATTCACATACAATGTTCCACAATGCACAACTCCTATTACACACACATTTAGCTGTAATCAGAGACATAGGCTGTGAAAACAGTGGAAGTAGGGGGTGTGGCTTTCCCCATAGAGGGAAGCAACCTTTTTGTTGCTTTAACTAAAGGTGCCCACGCACTAGAGGATTTAAAATCTTTTGAGACTAAAGATCTGTGCACAGACCACACACACTTAAGGACAGACATGAGGACACATATACAGTACACACACACATGAGGAGTCCCACCACAGATCATGCCATGAGAGAAAGTTTTTTATTGAGCCACGCCTCCTCAGACTAAAAATCTGGCTAAAAATCCAGTGTGTCCAGCTTAAGAGTACTGTTACTTCAAAATTATGAAATAAAATGTAATTATCTGTCTCTGATCATATACCGTACAAACAGTGGACATAGGATTAGCTTGTCCTCCGTGAAGCCCTGTAGGATACGAGGGAACCAGGTTCCTATGGACTTCTTCATTAAAACCATTTTAAGTCATTTTCTGACACAGGCTTGTTATTCTTGGCTTCACGTGTTTGGCTTAATACGTGCTGCATGATTCTATTCCTGTTGCTGATTTCATATGTATTTTCAGCATAGACTTAATATGGGAGTGGCTGCAAATAGCTGAATGCTATATGGGGAACAACGAAAAGGATAATGGCCCCATTTAGGGTAAACCAGAGGCCACATCCATTGAGATGATTAGAGAAACATCGACAGAGATCTTCACATTTACGACTGAAAAATAACATTTTTATGTGTTTTATATATTTGTCTAATATAAAAGAGAAGCAAATGAGGGGATTTGTTGCTGTAGAATGTTTTAAAGTGGGCTAAAGTTAGCAGGAAGTTAGCATGTTTAGGTAAAAAACAAAGCACTATTGAAGCATAAAAAGCTGCTCAGTAATATGGGCAAACTACAACAACCTTGGATTTTATCAAATTAAGTCACTATGAACGACTAAACACTTTATACTGAAGTCCGAACATGCTAACTTCCTGCTAACTTTAGCCCACTTTAAAACATTAACTGTCGACTCTGTGAAAGCAAAAAAAATCTCTTCATTTTCCTTTTCATTCTTTTATATTAGACAAATATATAAAATGTTATTTTTCAGACTCAGTCGATGTTTCCCCATTCACCTCAATGGATGCGGCCTCTGGTTTCACCAAAAAGGGGGCGTTAACCTTTTTGTTGCTTCCCTCTATGGGGAAAGCCACGCCCCCTACTTGCACTGTTTCTGATTAGAGCTAAATATATGTGCAATAGGCGTTGTATAGCCTATTTTCATGTTAGCTACATTCATGTGTAACTAACATCATGCTTTTTTGCACATCATGCTTTTATGTACCACTAATTGACTCATAAGGTCAAGTTAGTGCTAGCTTCACAAATGCCTCCTTCATTTCCGGTTCCGTAGTTATGGATGTAACTCGATACATACAGTTTGGACCCCTCTTCCCTCTTGCAAGCAAAGCAAGTCAACTAATATGGGTCGTTTCCACCTACCCTGCCCTGGTGCTAACCAGGGCCAAGCAGGTGCTACAAAATGTATCAGTTAGCAGTAAAGTGGGCTGATGGACACACTTCAAAGGCAGGTAGAGTAGAGTACAGCAGTGTAGAGTTGGGTAGGTGGAAACAAGCCATATGTTTAGTTTAGTTTATTTGAGCAAAATGGTGATGCATACAAATATTTTATACATATCAATAACAAAAGATACTCAGAACAACAGAAATGTTCTGTGTAGAGCTGCTCAAAGGGAGCACGAATAAGTTATTTACATTTCGTTCATTACACTTAACACAGATATGCAGTTAATACTGCTGTAAATACTGCTCACTGATCAAGCACCAAGTAGAAAACATCTTTCCCTTCAAGATCAATAACGTAGGGTTATCAGACGTTTCTTAGATTTCTCAGCTGAACATATCATTATCACGACATCTTACTTGTAAACAATAACCTATGGCGTCTCATAAAAGAAGACAGTAAAAAAATGTAAATTGCTTAGAACAATGACGTGTGTGCACCTGCATACATTTCCATGTGTGTGCACATACTGTACATAGTATATCATATAATCCAAGCTCACAATATAATACATTACTTTCTATTACAGGGATTCAGAATAATTGTTTAGCATATGCTTTTTAGACATTCTTTTGAACTGCAGTCCAGTGAATAATCCTGTGCGCATCGTTGATGGTTATTTTCTGGAGGTCCAGGAGGAAACTATGGCTATGCTAATGCGATGCTAATACCAGAACCAGAAATGAAAGTGGCGTTCGTGGAGCTAGCGCTAGCTTAACGGAAACGTTGTGCACAGAGTCAACTAATGTATTTTACAAACTGCAGGTTGCTGTTCAGTCTTCTGTAAAAGTGAATGATAAAAATGAGACCCTTTATTGTTGTTGTTTAACTACATTACTAATATTCCCACCATAAAACACAAAATAGATCCATATTTGTAGCTGATGTGATCTGCGGGTGTGAACTTACAGAGACGCTCCACAGTTGTTGGGCCTGTTCATGCGGTACGACCTCTGCAGCTTTGGCAGCACAGACACTGGCTCCAGTTCAGGATATGGAGCAGAGCCTGAAGGGACAGCACAGAGTGTTACAGACGTCACAGCTCCAGGAAATGTTGTAAAAACTGTCATTATAATGAACAATTTATCAAAATGATTGTATTCTTTACATTGTGTTATGTGATATAACAAACGAATGAATAAATACTGTATAGCTAGTGACTCCATGTCTTACCTAATGTTATCAATTCATACAGTAAGATTCCGTAGGACCATCTGGAAACAAAAAAAGTGAAAGTTTGGATGCTTCTTAGAGAAACAATTGCCTTAAACTTTAAAAACTTCACAATAGGTTACGTAAACATCATAGAAAGTTGGAGGGCAGGTACCAATACAACTCTATGGGAGGAAAACTGTTTTTGAAAGACATTTTCAAAAAGAAACTTGGCAGATGTCTAACCTGATCATTATTTGATAGTGATTAGATTCACAAAGCTGCCATGTTATTCTTATGGATGAAAGTCCTTTCTACTGGCCAACATCACGCACATTTATCACCACTTTATGAGAAAATAATTGAGTTCAGACCTGAGTTCAAATGTGTGACAGAAAAGACATCGAATTTTAAGACTTTATGTTTTAGTTTCATGTGGATCGCCCCAGGAACTATAGAGATATTAGCAATAAACAAAGACTAGAAATCTGCATTTTGACAGTTACCATAGTTACCAGCACAGAATCTTCAACTGCCCTACACCTCAATTTAGACTAGGCTCTTTAGAATGCTGCGATGTCACGTGAACACAATCTGTTTCTCAAGTACAAGCAAAAAGTACTTAGACACAAAACTACTCTTCACAGTTCCACTTCCAAGTTTATCTTTAGTTTAGTTTATGTTTTATGATGAAAATAAAGTAGATTGAGTGTGTCTGGTGCACTATGTTTGTTTGTTATTGTGTATTTTATATGTTTTCAGACTGCTGTATTCCCTTCTGCAAGCAAATTTACCTTCGGTATACGAATAAAGAAACCTTGAACCTTGAATAAAACCCTTATAAGCTACAAGCTTTTAAGATAATATAAAACACACAGAAAACTCCGTCTAAAACAAAATGTCATGGGACTTATGAAAGTGCAAAAGTTCATTTTTAATTACAATTTGTCACATTTGGTTCCATTTTAGCCTTCTTTTGGTCGTGGTTTAGTGTGGTTTACTGCACACTTACATCGCACATTGCAAGTGTTTTCTATATCGTAGAGCCTTATTGTGGACCCTCCTCTACAATTTTACGATTGTTTTGTTTTTGTTGAGCTATAAAACATGACTGCTAATAAAGTTTATGATGGGCAGGTGGGCAAAGAAATATTTCCTGTTTATGGAGTGTATGTTAGTGATTGATTAGTTTGATAACACAAAGAGTTCTTATCTCCAAATGCTCCTTTTTAACACGGCCTTACACGTCGCTCCTGTCGATACTGAGCTGCATCATGATCCTCTCCGGCGCCAGCCATTTTAGCGGCACCTGCGCGGCTCCGGTCAGCGCCGACTCCGCCCCCCACGCCCTGAAGGCCCCGCCCAGTCCCGACAGCCGCGCCGTGAGGCCCGGGCCGAGCAGGATGTTCCGGGCCGCGACGTCCCCGTGGACCAGCCTGTGCTCGGACATCAGGTAATCCTACAGGGAGGGCCGCACAAACACAAGAGCAGATAACACTACATTACTTTACTAGAAGCACAAAGCGGTGAAATTAATTCAAATTTAATTGAGGGTTTTTTGTTCCTATTATGCTAAATTAGACAGGACCATTTAAGGGGAAAAGGAAAAATGTCAGAGCTGGGACTTCAACATCCTAAATGTTTCATTACATTTTGATGCTTTTCTTAAGGCGAGACACTACAGGTGAATGTAGGGGGGGAAATGTAATTGAGTGATATCAATTTGAAATTTTTGCTGTATATTACTGATATAAATATGAGAAAAGGTGTTATGTTTTCATATACATATAAGGCATTTTATCTGTAAATTTTATTCAGCATAGAAATCTAAATAAAGGATGAAGCAAGGTTTATCTGTATTGTTTTATTTTGTTGAAATATTAGTCACATATATGTAATATTATTCGGAGGAGAATTTGGATATTTTGTACCTGAGCTACTCTCTAAGTCGTTCAGGGAGACAATGGACCCTCTTTAAGTACTTAACAGGTATTTTGTGTAGGTTCTCAGTCGTACAGGAGTTGGCCATCGTAGGCAAAAATTCTTCAGTCTTCATCTGTACTCTGTAGTTGAAGTGTAGTTTTTTTTTTAACTGCAGTTTTGGGCCAGTGCTGCGCTCTCGTTTGGGTAGGCAAAATAAAATCCAGGCATTCCACACATGGAACAGCCAGGCATTTCGTCCCAGAGGGTAAACAGTCTACACTTCTACACTTCAACTACAGAGTACAGATGAAGACTGAAGAATCTACACTTCAACTACAGAGTACAGATGAAGACTGAGGAATTTTTGCCTACGATGGACAACTCCTGTACGACTGAGAACCTACACAAAAGCTTATCTAAAGATTTTTACAGGCAAACTGCCACTAGGGGGCTCCAGCACTACACTTCAACTACAGAGTACAGATGAAGACTGAAGAATTTTTGCCTACTTAACAGGTAGTCATGTTGTATCGAGACAAAACCTGAAAAACCAAAACCTTAACAGGTACTTTCAGCACTAAGAGAGGAGGGGCCTAGAGGCTGACTCCTCCTGCTGGTTCACTGCCTTTATAAACCCACAGCGTGTCCAGACCTTCAGTAGCTGATGACGATCTTTGGAGTAAGATCGAAACGTCCTACACTTCAACTACAGAGTACAGATGAAGACTGAAGAATTTTTGCCTACGATGGACAACTCCTGTACGACTGAGAACCTTCACAAACAAGACTCATATAGTTCTATGGAGAAACATTGATTAATTTAATAATTACACTCCTTACTGTAAAGATTAGGCAGTTTTTTTGTTTCCAGGTGAAAATAGTATGATAAGAGAGCGACTTGAGACAAAACCTGAAAATTGGGGGAAAAAAACAGCAATCATATTCCAAGTATATTACGACTTTTTAAAATCTAAATTTTATTGCAATGAGTTCTTTTTCTTAATTATTAAGTGTTCAAATTTCTTGAAATGAGTTACTCAAAACAAGGGCAAATGTACATATTTTTGACTTATGTCTTCATTACCTTTAATGAAATCTGTGATCAGTGAAGGAGGACAAAACAAAAGTAATTTCACTACATGTAATAAAAACAGGTAAAGGCCTTTAACCAGTTCTAAAATAGTAAATTACATGTAAATAATGCCTTAACCCCCACAAATGCATATTCCAAATGCCTTTCTGAAGCCTAATACATTTAACTAAATAAAGAGAGCCTTGTTTCTGCCCTGACTGCCCCAAACGGACTCACCAGGCCGGCTGCCACCTGCTTCGCGACCGTGAACACAGACCGCTCTGAGAAGTCTTTGGATGGATCCGCTGGAGTTAGATTATTCTGCCAGGAAAGGACAACAGAAAGACAACAGAAATAAACACATTAGTCCTGGCTGCGCTCAATATATTGGATCAGTAATATACTGTATATCGTTATGGAGTACTTGACAACATGTGTATCATGTCAAAGCACCTGCATCATGTTTGTTTGACCCAAGACTTTATTCAGAACTTATCACACACACACTTACTACTGTAATGGCCTTACCCTGCTGTGCTGAGCATATTCAGTCACATAAAAGCCTCAATTTAATTCACCCATAAGATCATTTTTCTTAAGATTCAATGGAATATGTATTGTATTATGGACACATGGGGATACACTTATATCAGGATACATATTGTATGGTGGACGCTGTATCAGGATACGTATCGTAAAACTAGGAACACATTGCTGCAAGTTCAGTTTGGTGCATTCTTCTAATTCCTAATTCCAGTCTTACTATGACCTTGAGATACTTTAACCACATGAGCTCGGAGACTCCCACTAAGACTTGTTAATATGAAACACTGCAGGTGCAAGGAAAAAGATTTGATTGAGGGATATCAATTTGAAACTTTTGCTGTAGATTACTGACATAAATATGAAAAAGAAATGTATTGCACATTTTCTGTAATTGTATGTTTTCATATAAAAAAAATGCATTTTAGGCATAAAAATGGCTAAAATTGCCTATATTTATGGGTTCCCAAACTTTTCAAGCCAGGACCCCCAAAATTACCAATGCGAACAATCCAGGGCCCACATTGTAAAAACAAATTAGTAATAAAGATAATATCAAGTGAAAAATGTTGAAAATCTATTTCAATTCTTACATATATCAAATATACATAAAAAAAAACCCTGGAGGGGCCCAAACCCCACTTTGGAAACCACTGTCTTAGGCAATGAAATCTAAATAATGGATAGAGCCAGGTTTAAATGTATGGTTCTAGTTTGTTGATGTATTAGTTAGAAATATTTGTTCACAGGGGATTTGGGATTATTGTTCAGGTTTTTGTTCACATTTTGCATGTTTTTTTGGGGGGTTCTTTTGGGTATTGTTAAGGCCAAGACTGGAAAGTTTGGTGTCTGTGGGCGCTACTATATTGGAGATGTGTTGTCACCACAATTTGAGAAAAGGTTCATTTTGAGAAAAGGGTCCGTTAGGAATGAAGTTATAATTTCCCATATACTGTAGTGCTATGGAGAAACGCTGAATTAGTGCAATAATAATTACACTCCTTATTGTCAAGATTAGGTCTTTTATTTGTTTCCCGGTGAAAGTAAAGTAAAGAGGGCAAACTTAAAACCTGAAAATTGAAAAGATTGAGTTTTGCCTGCAGTGTTTCCCCTGAATGTTGAACAGTTTCATCAACATTATGTTTTTAGCCCCTATGAACCTACATACTGTAGCATCCTTCCATTCATGCTCAAGTTTGTGGCCGGTGGACGGCGTTGGAGTGACTTACATTTCTGAGGGTCCAGAGGAAGTGCAGGAGGTTCCCCGGGCAGCACTGGTCCAGGACGAGGAACATGGGCAGGCGAGAGGTCTGACAGTACAACATCCTCACCACGTTCTCGTGTCTGCACACTCTGGAGTGAAAGGCCGCCAGCTCCACGAACTCCTGCGCCTCCGGTTTGTCCGGGCCGTCTGCACAAGGAAGAGCATCATCGTGTAGAGCGGGGGTCACTTTCGGGCCCCAATATCATTTTGCCAAACACATACGAAAGTGATCTAAATATAGGTAATAATTTCTTAAAATAAGTATTGCCCTTGATTAGATTTTAGTTTGTGGTTTGTTCCTTATTCTGCAGAATTGTTTATTTTTTTTATTTATTTTTTTATTACGGTATTTTCATAGAAAATATTAGGATTTTCACATTATTTTATGTTTTGTTTCTCATAATTTATGTCCCTATTGAAACATAAATCACACTTATGGCCAAACAATTACTCAGTACTCACAGTACTCAAGAAGTGTTTTATGCTTGGACCCCAGGAAGAATAGCGACAGCAGGACTGTGCTAATGGGGACCCCTTCAATAAACAAAATAAACATTAACATTTACTTTTACTTGATTAATTGTTTGGGTCACTACTTTTTACTTTTACTTCAGTAAACTTGAGTAAATTTATTTTAATGGAAGTCGAATGAATATTTTGGCTGCTTTACCCACCTCTGGTCCCCAATTGCCCAAGGAGCAGCTCTTTCTCAAATGGAGTTAATATTAACTGAGGTTCGGGAGCAGGATCCTGGCCTCAACCTTCCTTCTTCAAGCCACTCCCTCAGAGCAGCCACACCTCTAATCACCCCCCTTTTTAACCAGCCTTTTTAACCCACCTTCCCTTCCCATCTCTCATGTTTTGTCTTTCAGGGCTGATTTCCCTGTTCAGAAGGGGGGTCCTGAACCTGTCGGGCAGCGGAGACGGAGCCCCCACCCACACTCTCATCTGCCCACCAAACAGTCTCATCTGCCCACCAGACAGTCTCATCTGCCCACCAGACAGTCTCATCTGCCCACCAGACAGTCTCATCTGCCCACCAGACAGTCTCATCTGCCCACCAGACAGTCTCATCTGCCCACCAGACAGTCTCATCTGCCCACCATCACCTCTACAGAATTCTGTCATTTCAATAAATTCCTCAAACGCATCATTAGGTTGTGGCGTGGTCCTTGCTAGTGAAAAGACAATCTAGGGCCCAGTAGCTCTCATGGAATTACCATATTTCTCTGACTATAAGTCACACTTTTTCTCATAGTTTGGCTGGTCCTGTGACTTATACTCTGGTGTGACTTATAATATATAATTTCACATGTATAATTTCACATTTGGGGCGACAGTGGTGCAAGTAGTAGAGCGGGTCGTCTTGTAATCGGAGGGTTAGCGGTTCGATCCCCGCAGGCGCACACTGTCGTTGTGTCCTTGGGCAAGACACTTCACCCACCTTGCCTCCAGTGTCTGCGTACATTGGTGTATGAATGAGAGAGTGAATGGGTGAGTGGTTCCTTGATGTAAAG
>OMNZ01040969.1:0-12508 GCA_900303255.1 Lesueurigobius sanzi | reverse complement strand
ACAGGGCAGAGCTTTTAGGTTCAGCAAATAAATGCAGAAGCTGGAGCTAACAAGATGGTGGATTAATAAGCATTATGAGTATGGGTTATTAAGAGCTCATGTCAGGACCATGTCATATGCACAGGATAGTGTAAGCCAGGCATACCCAAAGTGCGGCCCGGGGGCCAAATGCGGCCCTCAGACTAATTTTTGGTGGCCCAAAATCTTCTTGTTGAATTGGCACATGTCGTCAGAGATGATGCTTTTCTGCAGGTTTAACAGGTTTTCTGCACAATTGAAGCCTCAAAAATTTTCATTGTGAGACAGGTTCTAGACTAACACTAAAGGTGTGGGGAGAAGGTTTAAACCTCTCTTTAAATCAACCCAGTTGAATTTTGGACTGCGCTGGCCACCGATCTGTGGCCCTCCATGCTGTACCCACTATATATGTGGCCCTCGATGAAAAAAGTTTGGACACCCCTGGTGTAAGCAGTATGTGGTATAAAGGTGCCTTAGAAGAACAAAAAAGATTCATAGAGAGGACTTGATGTGACAAAAGTATACTATAACAATGTTTATTTTCAACAATTGACATTTGAATAACAGCTTACAATTTATTCCTCTCTCTGTTTTAGGAGGCCTGTCAGAAGCCAGTGGACAAATACATCGAGTATGACCCAGTAATCATCCTCATCGATGCCATTTTGTGCAAAACACAAGCTTTTAGACACATTCTGTTTAATACAAGCCTGAATGTAAGTTATTACTCTCAAGATGCCTGCATTACCCAGTTCTTTTATGTCAATATTTGGCACCTCCTTGTGGTTGTCCTGCAGATTCACTGGAAGCTGTGTGTTTTCTGCCTGTTGTGCGAGGCGTACCTCCGCTGGTCCTTACTGCACTCCTCAGTGCAGAGCAGTGACCCAGCAGACCTCATCAGATACACCAAGGAGTGGGAGTTTTATGGCATGTTCGCTCTGGCCTCCCTTGGTAAGAAAAACAGACAAGATGACAGTAGTACAAGATGCAGAGTGGAGCTAATGAAATTAAAGTATTCATTTTAAAGAATCACAAATCCTGATTGATTTTACATATGAATATTGATTTTAATTTCAGAGCTGTCTGCGTTCTGTGCCGGGGTGCTGTTGTTTGTGTGGCTCGTGGTGGTTGGTTTTCAGCGGAGGACGGTGGAGCCGGCTCTTCTCCTGAAGGCGCTGCTGCTGTCCTGCTACGGGAAGGTCCTGCTGATCCCGACTGTCATCTGGGAACATGACTACTCGCCGCTCTGCCTTGCACTCATCAAACTATTCGTGCTTACATCAAACTCCCAGGCCATAAGAGGTCAGGATTTTACATGTTTAAAGCGATATTCTGTATTCCAAAATTTCTGGGCCTGCTTTGTGATATAAAGTAAGTAACATTAAATAATAAAGGAAGGGACTTCTTTTCTAAAGTCCCTCCCTATTGCTGATCTTGGCAAAAAATCAGCAAAGAGTCTCGCAGGATTACACATGGACCAATAGGAGCGATCGCTGTTATTGTTTTCTTCTGTAATTTTCAGCTGATGTTTTGGTGAATGGTAGGCAACAGCTGATGCATTCAGACGAGTAGCACAGTTTATTTAATTATTAATTAATTCTGTTACAACACCAGGGAAGCGATGCTCTGTTTGTGAACAATATTTTTGCCTATCATAGAACAATTATTATTTATTTAAATGTAATAATTAAATTGTATGTTGCCTACCGAAGCCCCAGACATGACAACATCGCGATCGCTCGTATGAGACAAGCTTTCCTGTGCACAGGGAACGAGGAGGGGCTTTCAGTTTCAATCAGTAAAAGGGGAGGGGGGGCTAGATGTTAAAATTGAATGATCAGCAAACGAATGCTACTGAAAACTCTGTCCCTGTTCCCTGTCAAATCTAAATCAGCATTTGTTTTTCAAAGAAATTCAAAGAAAAGTAAATGGTAATTGTATTATTATTTAAATTGTACTAATTTGAGTGTCAAAATGTGATTTGAGGAATTACTCAGTAGACCCAGTAGGTGGCAGCTAACAAACAGAGAACCAAGTTGGATTTCACTCCTCAGGGTATTTCTCAGTGGAACTTGCAAATGTTTTGCTGGTGGGACTTTTTTGAATGATTCTTAAAATAGCAGAAAAACACAGTTGAAAAAATATGGTACAGAAGAATTCTACTCCATGACCACAGGATACTAAGATATAACTAATCATTTTGATACCAAATGTTCTTAAACACTCTCATTAAAATTTTAAGTTATTCCTCTAATTTTCTTTTCAAGATTCTTTCTTTTGTGATCAACCATTGATTCCCTGGTTTATTGCTGTGAAGTGCATACACTTGACTAAGCTAATGAATAAAGTCATTCAGTAGTTGGATATTAACTCCTGATAAGTATTGTTCACAATTGTGGTTCTTTCTTACAGTATTTTTTATTTGTCCTACAAATTTGTTCTCCTTTTCTGTTTTTCTTTTGCAGTGATGCTGAACAGCAGCAGACGCCTCTCTCTGTTGTCCATTGGTGTGGGTTTACTGTCAGAGACCTGTGCGGCACAGGCCTGTAGCAGTCTGCCCTGGGGATTTAGAGACCTGCTGAATGTTGAATAACGTTCATCGATTTAATTTAAAAAGACAAAAACCCATAAAAACCTGCGGACACTGCCATGGCTTTTGTTGGGCTGGACTCAAGGTGAAAGAAAGACTGTACTGTATACATATATATTTTTACTTGAACTATGTTGTTGAATTAATTGTTGCTCAACAGTCAGAAGTCTGGTGTTTTACATCGTATTTATTGGAGGATCAGGGTCACAAATGAATCATAGAGAGGTTAAACAGATTAAAAGTTCATGACATTCTAGATGTTCCTCTAAAGTTTGTTATATTTAGAATGGGTTCACAGTAAGACAAACATAACCACAGACACTGGTTTATGTGATGCATTTTTCTTAGATTAATAATATATCTGGGACTTTGAAGTGTTCATAAATACAATTTATTCAGCTATTTGTTACTAGTTACTACTGGAAGCACAAAGGAACCCTGAGGGTGTATTTGTCATAGACTTCTCCTGTGTGCACTTCTTATCTTCTTTCTATCTAGTGTTTATAGCAGGGGTGCCCAAAGTTTTTTTCATGAAGGGCCAAAGTACGCTATTGAGGGCCAAAATTAGTGGGCGAAGGGCCAAAAGCAATATGTTTTTTTCATATAGAGCAACCGAATCCAAACAGATCTATGATTAAATAATCTTTACTTACAGTGTTATTGAGTAGGACACTGTTTTGGTGTTTATGCACTGTCTATTCTGTCACAAATAAGTAGTGCTTCTTACAAATCTAAGCACTTTGGGCACCCCTGGTTTATTGTGAAAGATCTTCAAAGTTATGTACCGCTCTTGATTGCCTCACTTTATACATGTTGCAAATAGAACTTGCACATAGTATTACTTAAATGTGTAATAATGATCTGATTATAATCTCACAAGGATCAAAATGAAACAATGGTAATTATCACTGCTATAAGAAAAATGAATTTCATTACTGCAAACATGGGTTTCTATCACATGATTGTGGTTAGTTACTTCTCTTTTCCTATGGCATTGGTAAGTCAAGGAATCATATGCGGTTGTCCCGAGCTAAATGGTGGTTGTTGGAATGAAGATATAGCATAAAGACTTAAAATAACTAAAACATATGCAACAAAAACAATTAACAACTAAAATCTTGTTGAAGTAGTTTTCTTCATCCTTTAAAAAACGCTAATAAAGCCTTTCTTTTAATTAAGATCCCACTACATTTGAGGAGACCTGATTGACGTGCCTCTCTCCCCATTGTGGTTGTCTATAGGCGCGTGGCTACGGCATGTTGGGACAAGCCGCTGAATAGTGTAAATATCTGACAGACAGCATAATGGTGCAGGAATGCCCTCACCCTCCTGCATTTAGGCGGAGCTACTGGACACGGGCTCCGAGACAAAAGAAAACCAGCAACACTCCACCTTAATAAGCCTTATGTAACGTAAAGCTATAAAAGAGGCTGGTGAGATTATACACTGTTTCACAATGGACCTTGCACAACCGGTGGATTACAAGCATGCAAGAAATAAAACGCTTTTGCCTTTAACACATGCTATCAAACACACTGTATTACTCATTCTGTACATGGCCATTTCAATGAGCTTTGTGTTGGGTAATGAATGAGGAATGCAGAGTTTTAATCTGGATTCAACTAATCAGATTACAGTTACAGTAGTCCGGTCTTTACGTGATGAAAGTGAGGGCAGGAGGAGGTTAAGTTACCAATTATTTACTCTTATCACAAATTAAACTCATTGCTGTTCATAAGTACACATTGGTTTTCTGTCTGTGCTCCAACCTGATATTGGAATTTAATGAGACCTATGGGATATGCAATTATTGAATGTGTTTTTGTCTTTATAAACGGGCCATTGTGCGGGGTGGTCTCCCTAAATGTCAAGATTGCTAATAATAATTTATGGCTAGATAATGTGGCATTCATTGGCACCAGGAGTAAGAGAGCAAGAGGGACATTCAGTGAGAGGAGCAGCAGAGAGGGAGAGTGATGCGTACCTTGGATTTGCTCTGAGTGAAGATTATGAAAATCCGCCCTAATCTCTGAACAGACTCTCTGCTGCACACAACCAGAGGACACAGCAGTCTCTGACTCAACACTGCAGCAAAACCATCATCATCTATGTTCATCCATTTAAACATTTTATTTAGTCTACTACTAAAGTGGGCTCATATAATCAACCCTGATATAGTTTGGCCTTGGAATTAGTGGAATTGGGTGAGCTAGTCCACTTAAAAGAATGGGTTGCGTTCATAGTATATAATTCTGTTTCAGTTGGAGGGCAGGTGCAGAAAAACAGTTTTCTCTGATACAGTTGTGGCCAAAAGTTTACATACAGTTTTAATCTTTTGGCCATTTTTCATAGAATATGAATGATAACACAATAATCTTTTAGTGGTTTGCGTGAAGCCATTTGTCAAAGAACGGAGTTTACTCTCTTGAAATCGTAATGAAACAGAAACTACTCAAATGTCCCTGATCTAACGTTTACATGACCTTCAACAACTGCCAGGAAAATTGTTCAGGAGCAAAGAAAAACTCACTTCAGCTGAAATACAGGACTCTCTCTGACAAAATGTATGTTTCAAGATGAACAATATGTAAACTTTTGATCAGGGACATTTGGCTTGTTTCTAGTTGAAAAGCGTAACCAAACAATAAAGGGCTTCACGCAACCACTAACTAAATGAAATGTGTAATACATATAAACTTTTGACCACAACTGTATTTGATTGTGAAGCCTGCCACATTATTCTTCAATAATTAGACCTTAGTTCATATGTGCGGACAGAGAAAGCATTAATTCCAATATCAGGTTGGAGCTATGTGACCGTTTTTGTTTCATGTGGCTTGGCTCGGGTGACCAATGTCTCTGTTTGGGTCCACCTTTGACCCATGTCCCCATGACTTTCTCTAAAAATATGGTTTTGTCCCAGTTTCACACCAAATGTATACCAATTACAAAGTATAAACCAATTAAAAATCTCCATTGATTGTTGCATGTCATTAACATTAGGCGTTATATCTGATTTTTTTTAACTATTGTTTGTATATTTTGTAGTAATTACACTAACAAAGACAAAAACTTGGCTGCTAGTTCTTGAGAGAAAAAAAGCCTTCAGAAATATCTACTTTTACAATTTACTGAAGGAGAATACACCTATTTCATTCCACGACTAGGGAAACTATCAAATACAGGACCTTTAATAGTCAGCATGGGAAGAAATTATTTAAAGATTTCAAATTTGTGTCCCAGTTTATAATTTGCAAAATCTGGTCACCATAGGATTGGCCCAAGAATTAGAGAAATTATTAAGTTTGGATTTTGACAGTACCATAATTACAAGCACAGAATTTTCACCTCCCCTCCACCTCACACATTACAATGATATTCTTTTAAGAGGCAGCGCAATTTCCCCCAACTATAGTTATAGTATTTTTGTATCTTTGTCCAAACGTAACGGTAGTGCAATGCAAAATTTCACAGAAAAATCACAAAAGTAAGTGGTATGACACGACGAGGTTTAAAAGAATCTGATCTCGATAAAATCTTAACGCTTTTAACATCAAAGCCTCTTCCTCCTCCCGTGACTGCTGTAATGATCAATTAAAGAGGAACTGCCACAGCGCCAAAATGCAGATGAAACATTGAGATGCAGCTCAGACACTTCAGGGGAGCGAAAGTAGGACAGCCAACTGCGGAGGAGAAAGTGTGCACTGGTTGGTAACAGCTTTGCACTGTGTAACCTGTAAACAAAAACAAAGCGGAACAGTACGCAATCCCACACCACCACCACCACACAAAGCGGGAAATAAAATGTCAATAAAACATGCAAAAGGAAAAACGCAAATTAGACAAAGTACATAATCAGTTTATTAAATGAAATCGATAGTAGAGAGACTTCACTTAACATAGTCCTAGTAAACAGTAGTAGGTCAAAGTTGAACCAGCGACGGTAACGCAGCCTTCTCTTTTTCACAGTCACTTAGATCAACGCAACATGAAGCACTTTCCACAGTAAATCACATTTCAATCACAAAACAATCATTGACTTGTATAGAAACTGTGGCCATTCGCGAGTTATCAAGGTAAGGCTCTTTTTAAATGCGTACATCGATGGAAGAAAACTGTTTGTTTCCAACTTTAAAGTGTAAATGACACATGAGACAAAATTATCATAGTTATTTAAGATTTTGCTAAACTTTTTGACACAATTTGCTGAGAAAGGTTTAGCCGAAATATCGTTATCGCGATATTCATGCCTGTATCTCATACCGCAACTTCTTCTCAATATTGTGCAGCCCTAATAGTGACAGATCAATTCATTTACATTTAAATACACAGCCGGTTTCCAAAACGAAGAAATTAACCATAAGTTAATGTCATTTATAATGATAAACACTATCATTAAAAGGCCAAGATTCTTCAGTCTTCATCTGTACTCTGTAGTTGAAGTGTAGGACGTTTCGATCTTAGTCCAAAGATCTTCCTCAGCGAATTAAGACTTAAACACGCTTGTGGGTCTCTTAAGAGCAAACCAGGAGGAGTTAACCTCCAAGTCCCTCCTCTCTTGGTACTAAAGGTTGGAAAACATCTTGGCCTTTTCCAACCTTTAGTACCTGTACGACTGAGAACCTACACAGACTATCATAAAGTTATTTGTGTGACAGTGTTTGGTCCAAGTTCTTAGGATAGTGCTGCCCTCTACTGTCCTGACTGTGTTATTGACCATTACTGTCCTCTATTTACTGTGAAAGCACTGCAGCCTCATTAATATTCATGACACCGATAATTAATATGCATGGCGTCATCAAAAGTATCGGTATTAGCATGAAAAGTGTCGTATCGTACCACAAAATATCGCGATATATATATCGGAAAATCGATATATTGTCACACCTAGTGTCAACTATATTTTAGTGACATTTTTGCCTAATGTGTCATTTGCTCTTGAATTGCATTTTCTTCATACACAAATTTGACATAACATTATGACTTTTTTTATCGCGAGGCTGAGAGAGTGTTCGCTGTCAGGCAACAATATTACATTTGTACTGCCATCAATAAGATATTAGTCATATGGCCATAACGTTATACCCAATCGGTGTACAAATTCATTCATGAAGTATGTTTCACACCATATACAATCATCATTTTTTTTTTACATCCAGTTGTTATAGTACGGTTGCATTGCGTTTGGTCTGTACACAAAACACGGTGCTACAAAGTTGTGCTCTTTGATTATCAAGGGTTTGCACCGACAGGATTTCTCATCGGTGGACCACGTGATCGCAGGATTCGCTTCGCTGAAAAAACCCCATGCAAATGAATACAGCACCGAATATGATCAAGTTTCATACGACATCGACCACTGGCACTGCACAACACAATTTTAACCCTGAGAAGGCTTCACCAATGAAACAACCAACAATCATAGAAAAAGGGGGAAAGCGATGCAGCATGTAATAATTAACGAAGCGTAAACAAATTAACACTGTGAAGAGCGTCTTGAAAGGATTCCTTGCGTCTTTATAGATGACGGATGAAGCTTGCTTGCATTATCATTTCTGTGGATGTGGAATGTAGTTCTAAAAGCGATCTATTTATCTACACATCGAAAGCACATTGGATTTTAACTGTGAAAATGATGAACGTCACAGGGACTTTCGTACAACACATGTAAATAGTATTAGGAACACTTGCTGGTGTCAAAAAGCTGATGTCTTGCTCTTGTGCTGGATTTACTATAGTATTTGGTGAATAAAAGACTCACTCCGGTAGTATTAGCTCAAATAGACAAGTGAGGCATGCACACAAAACACAATTTTAAGGCTGTTTCCGTTTGCTACACAGTCGGTGATATGTTTTGTGTAGACATTGATATTGTATTGAAGAGGTTAGAAAGATCTTTAGGCGCTTTCCTTTTTCCAAATGAACTAGAGCTGCACAAAAAAACATTTTGAGAAGGCTCAGACGTCCAGGCTAAACCGGTCTTGTTGGGTGTAAGCCACGTCTTAATTGAGGATTAAATCAGAGATAAACAGGGACTAAACAGCAGCAGATTAGACTAGTCCCAACTATACCAGTCCAGGATTAAGCTAGACAGGTCTAAACTGGTCTGTACCACCGTCAGAAAGGAGCATCTCACTGAAAGACTGCATGTAAATATTATATCGTGCAGCTCTTGTCTGCTTTGTTTGCTACTATTGCTAAATTAACTTAATTCGCGATAATGTCCTTAAATTGAGGCTAATTTCGACGCAGGGTGGCTAGCGGCAGCAGTCCTGGGACCACAGCTGAGCCAAGGCACTAAGTACATCCACATTTACTGGCAATCATCTGATAGTCGCGTGTGCGCTTAGCTTCACGGTGCAGAGAAGGTACTGTTGACATTTCGTGACTGTGTGTTGCATTCAGGTGCCACGTACAAACAATATCACGACACGGATATAGAGAGATAACATTCAGCCCACAATAGATACTATACAAACTCCAGGCAGGCAAAACTGTATGACCACTGACGGCTCTGCATCAAGGCTCCTGCTATCGGTGGAATATTCATTTTGTGATTATTCTCATTTTGTCCTCAAATTTGATGGATTAGGACAGGGGTAGGCAACATCAGGCCCGGGGGCAAAATCCAGCACTCTTATCACAGAACTTTGCCCCCCAAAAAGATAATTTGGGAAAAATAACTGCCTCAGATCAGAAAATGACTTCAAGAAATGAATGAATTGAAGGAATGTGCTGATTTTTTAGTAAATTTAGACTATTTTATGTTACGTTTACCAATGAAACAAGTATATTTTTTCTACCTATGCTTTTTTTGTCTTTTAAGAATTCATTTCTCTTGTAGGTGAATAATGCTTGTTCCACTGGCAATCATATTTGAAGAAGTCCAAACCCACTAAAATAAACAAATTCTCTTAATTCAAGTGTGATTTATCATTTTTCTACTGTAGAAAAAACTACAAAACTATTCTTACACATACAAAATACTGAAAATTCCTCAGTTCCTTAAAAGTTCCCCTCCAATTACCCAGTAGTTGAATATACAGTATATTGCACGACACTGGCATTTACAGGAAGTAGTGCTTTACGTTGGGCCACGATTGGAGGGTTTGGCCCCTGGTCCTTCGACGAGGAAGAAATTTGGCCCCCCATCAGGCCGACTTGCCTACCCCTGGATTAAGGCATACAGCAATTGGGAAGTACAACGATAAATAAACGAGTCTGACAACTTGTGATACATGTTTAGGCCTGATCAAAAGTGGCAGTGGGGAGGGGAAGTAAGTGTATTGATGGAACTATTGATGGTCATAATGTTTTGCCTGTTTGTTTTCGCCTAAAGTTAAAACTATTTGACACGGAGGATTTAAATTCTGGCTGGACCACAAAGACATTTCACACATTTAGTAAGTCGACATAAATAGTACGTGGAAGGATATGCGTTATATTACTTTCAGTACAGGATTATGGATTTTGGCTAATATTTTGTGAAGTGTTACGGCAAGCACATTCATTTCTACATTTTGTTAAGATAAAGCGCAAATGATTTCACCCAATCACAAACCAGATATGCCCAGTTTAAACTGTTCTTTGGTTTGTGCCAAGTATTTAGATTAGCCCATTCAACTGGAGTTCACTGGAAAACATCTTACATCTTTCGTAATCGGGCAAAAACAATTGACATGGCTTGTTTAATTTGGCTCTGCCCAGATGCAAAGGTTTATATTTTAAACCATTCCAATTAAACATAAGGTTTCTTAGTAGCAGTTATAGTTAGCATTTCATGTTTTCTGCAGTCACTGAAGAGTTAAAACAGCAAAACTTGATTATACATTGGCGCTTCTGTTGCCACACTTTCAGACGTTAGTGATTACTGGTACTAGAGTGAGCGCGATGAAAGGCAGGTAAAAATGTAAGACTGTGGGAGACATGTCATCGGCTGCAAATGCAACCCACAGTTAGTCCATACGCAGACAGTCACAGAACAGTGTGTCATTTCAGGAGGAGGTTCGAGACTAAAACTTTGCTGCAGCATTGTTCACATTTCACATTTGAGAGCAAACATTGGCTATTTCAGAAGGCAAAAGGCTTGTATCGTTTAGTAAGATCCAAAGTGAGAATTTCCACACGTTAGTAGTACGTCTACTGTCGATTTTCAGCAAGTAAGTCTAGACCAAGGCCGTGTATTAAGTTAGTTTCTCAGATCAAATACTAACGCGGTACTAGCTTGCTATAATGGTTCAATGGAGCATCACAGTCCCGCCCACCAGCTCGTCACTACAAGCCCCGCCTCTGCTGCCAGAAGTAAGAATCCCATTAATTTTCGTCATAAGGATATCGAAAAAAGTCTGTAACTTCGAAAATACGTTTTCTTGGGTTCTAACTAGCCATGTGGTGACAGAAGTATGCATGAACTCAATCTTGTTTTCAAAAAACATGGTTTAACAGCGATATTCGATAGTCGAACTACATCACCCTTCTGATTGGCCTCCATGGGATCGCCGAGCATGATGGGTAATGTAGTTCGACATTGAAATATTGCCGTTAAACCATGTTTTTTCGAAAACAAGATTGAGTTCATGCATACTTTTGTCACCTACATGTGACTATAACATCGCTTTATCACCACATAGCTAGTTAGAACCCAAGAAAACGTATTTTCAAAGTTACAGGCTTTTTTCGATATCCCTATGACCAAAATGAATGGGATTCTTACTTCCGGCAGCAGAGCGGGGCTTGTAGTGAGTGACGAGCTGGTTGGCGGGACTGTGATGCTCCGTTGTCACCTGTATATGCCTCTTGCTCACTTCTCTGCAAAGTATTTCTTTAACAGTCATCTCTTCCGTGACGAAGAGCAATTCATGTACATTAATATGAACATTCAACAAAAACAACTGGAGAACAAACATATACCAAGTGAGTAATGGCATTCTGTCGTCTTTTATGCTTTAAGACCCACACAGCCTTGGTCCAGCGCTTAAATGAAATCATACAAGTTCGGAGTGATCCCCACAAGTCTCCGTTTCTTCTCGTATCCTCGTACATGGGTGACCGTCCGAACTGTAATGATCGTAAAAGTAAATATCTGTTATTAATTATATGTAATAAATAATAAAACTTTGTTCATAGAATAATATGTATAAAGTTCCTTCTCCGTCGCTGTGGCCTGCTGGATAGGAAGCGGCAACTAATATATATTAAAAAAAAAGGTTTCGATATATTGTATTGCCGAATTTTGCGCATACAGGAGTCAGTTTGCAGAGTCAGTTCATCTCGCTCCGCTATTGTTAAGAAATGCATTTTGCTGCAAGTTCGACCTGAGAACTCAAGCCTTAACCTTTGCTCTTCCAATCCAAAAACGGTGGAAAAGCAATACTGAAATATACATCCATACAGACGGCGCCTCAGATGGTGACGTCAAAGGAGTCCCAGCTGTCGTCTTTGCTGACGCTCCCGTTCTTGGCCGTCGTCCCGTCACCGAGCCCCCCCTCGCCTGGAAGCTCCCCCGTGGGCGTGGCCCCGGGGTCGGGGTAAAACTCGTCGTCCTCGTCGAAGTACCCGTTCTCCATCATGCTGAGGCTGGAGGCGGCGCTGAGGTCCTGGCAGCTGCCCTTGTACTCCTGGATGGACTCGTGAAGGGACCAGAGCTGGCACAGGAGGGACATGTCCTGCTGACGCAACCCCACCTACAACACAAATATGTACTTTATTAGGCTGATGCACCATCCAGTTTACTTCTACTATCAAATGGCAAGATAAGAAGAGTCTTGTTTTCACGCCCTGTGCCAGTGTTCATAGTTGTAGGTGTTATGCCTGGTGGTAGATGTAGAGTCATCTCACAACAAACTGATGTGTGAATCGGTTTGATTTTCTGGTAGATGATCCAAACCAAGGGCAAAAATA
>OMNZ01040936.1:34290-46565 GCA_900303255.1 Lesueurigobius sanzi | reverse complement strand
GTCCTGTTGTGATATTGGGCGTGACAAAAACTGATTGATTGATTTTAGGGCCTATCTCACTGGCCTGGAGACTAGTTCGCGACTTGGCGGCGACTCAGTCTCAGCTGAGTCTTGGAGACGTCTTCTGGCGACTCTGCAGGGAGTTGCGGCAAATACTAAGAGGCCAGTTCGCAACCTGGCGGAGACTTGAGTCTCTGTGGTCTCCGAGAGGTCTCCGAGTCTCTGCGCAACTACTTTTAGTCTCCAAGTCGCCGCAACTGATCAATCTCGGGAGTCGCGGTGACGTCTGAGCCGGTGAAATACCCCCTTTAATGTTTAAAGTCATATCTCCTTCTATGATTTAGATTTTCTGAAGTAAGCTTAAATAACTTTTGAAACTCTTCTGGAAGAGCTCTGTTTCTGGAACCAATAAAGTCTGCAATTCTACAACAATGTAGTAAACAACTCCATTGCAGGAGCCCAAATAATTCAGAGCTTGTCCGATATGAACATACTCAGCATTGGCTTGAAAGAGGGACGCGATACCAGACAGTTTCGACCTCATGGAAAAACCAAATACAAAGTAGAGAGCACTCAGGTAGCATTACAACATGGAGATATTTAAAGAACAACTCAAAAGTATCGATCTGATCTGTAATGCCGGCTGATAGGACTTAAGTGTCTGCAGGCTTTTGATAACATCGTGGTGTAACATGTCACTCACTTTTCATACTCAGTCATGCAGCTGTGCCAGTAAAATACTTTGTTCACATGACATCATACCATTCTGAGGAGCCTATTCATGGGTCTCCAGTGATGTTGCCATAGCAATTAACAAAGCCCTTTAAACAGATTAAAAAAACATTGTTCTAGATCAGGGGTCTCCAACCTTTTCCACCTGTGAGCTACTTTTGTGTATCAAAAATGGCAGTGAGCTACTTATGCTTCAAAGACGGTCAAGATGATAATTCAACTCAATAAAAGCTCTGTTGTATTCACCTAAATGTTTGGAGACCGCATCTAACATTTGGCTCATCAAGCGTGTGTAGAAATGTAGAAAACCTTTGGTGAGCTACCGGTAGCTCCCGAGCCACTGGTTGGAGATCCCTGTTCTAGATAAAGCTTCTCAGGCCATTATCGAGGTTGTTTTTGCTGTTTCACCTCTCACCTCCAGAGGCTTCGTCGGCAACGAATTACCTTTTAGCTGCAGGGTGGAGTCATGCTGATCCAGTAAGGAGGGGTTTGCTTTGTTATTGGTTCAACTACCAGTTGTAACATACACTAAACAGTATAGTTCCAAAAGGTTTATTAGTTGTCGATGAAGTAAAAACTACAAAGAACAGATGATGGCCTTAGGGACGTTTTTCTAGGATGAAAAACGGTTACAATTCCTGTTAGTTGAAGGGGCTTTATGCCACAACATTAAAATGGCAGAAATTAACATTAAAGATTTTATTTTCAAACAATCTTGAAATGACACCGGCTCATTCCCTTTACAAATACAGATCGTACTTCGTTGTGATGTTCTGTAGAAGACTAAAATTTGACATAAAAACTTGGTCATGTAGTGAAATCCTCAAACCATCATCCCTTTAATGGAGTTGTTGGGCAGGTCATGCAGAACGTGATGTGCTCGAGCATGTATTGGAGGAGACAGGCCGTGTTGCTCAGTGAATCTTGTGCCGAGGGAGGCCGGCGGCTGGAGGTGGTGGATGAGCGCACATGAAACAGAGCGAGTCCAGCTGCTGCCACTGGGAACAAACCCCAACTCCTTCACTCCGTCATAAACATGTCAGGCCCAAAAAGCATTTGGGAGCAACCAGGAAAGCCTCACTTTCCCTTCATTTGAACTACTGACTTCAATTAGGAGCAGCTCAAGCAGACATCTCCGGCAGTCCTTTTACGGCTCGTAAAAACAAACCCGTGGATTGAATGTTGGACCGTAGCAAGAGAACTGTTTTCATATGAAATGCTGAGCCAGGACTAGCCTGTCTGTATCTCCTCTTTCCCCTCTCCCCTATCTCCATGCTCCAGGCCAGCGTTATTAATGTATTGACCTGCATTATTGATGCATGGCATTATGATAATGGTGCTGAGAGCTGCAGCGGGACATGGGGGTGGGTCTATTTTTACAGGGGGGGTATAGAACATAATGGGGGACAGTAACAGGATGGTAATTGTATCTCATGAAGCTTCAAGGCCTCCCCCGTCTTGTCATTCCTTCTCTTTATCTCATCTACATCTCTGATTCGATCTTAAATAGTTTCATCAGAGCGTTGGCTGTGTTGGTGGGCCACTTACTGAGAATTTGATATGCTTCAAGCCATTGAGCTTTAGATAGCTGGGTAGAGAATTGTTTGCTACCACACACACGGTCTGCTTTACTTTAATTTGCTTTTTATTATTATTTTACGATTTATAACCACAAACATGGACTAAAGTACCACAATTGTGAGTGTTTGTTAGAGAAAAACAAATAACCCACTAAAGTTCAGACCTTGTTCTATTAATCCCACAATAGTCTAGACATGTGTAGAGGACTGTGTTGTCCCGCTTACAGAGCGCTCTGCACTTCTCAGTGACGCACTCATCATAGAAGCACGCTGGCGAAGCGGCTGCTACAAATGGATTTGTTGCATAATTTAGTGTGTTTCCCAGTTCTCTATCCAGCCGAAATACAATTCCATAAAACATAGAGTATTGATTGTGTCCTGTGCTGCAGATATATTTGTCCTAGGACATCTTTTAGGTACACAAGTCCATCTGAAAGGCATAGGGTGTGATTTATACCAGAGTCTCATTACAGACTTCTAAGTTTGAACTGCCTCTGTCAATAGTCCGCGGCAAGTTTGTCCACACTATAGGAAGATCAATTATGTTTTAATGCACTTCCCAAGTGGTGGAATTCACAAAAGAACTGCTTTAAGATCATTGAACAAGAAAGCAAAGATAAACAATTAGATGAAGGAGCTGTTGAAGTTGTGAGCACAAGACTTTTTACATTCATCTAAGCTATTGACATTTCCCTTTTGTTTTTAGGTGAAACCTTCTCAGAGAGCTTCAGCCACACAGAGAAGTGTCAGAGGTGCACCCAGTGCACGGGACTGATGAGGATGGAGACGCCATGCACAGATGCAAACGATGCCATTTGCGCCTGCAACTATGGTTTCTACATGAACAATCTGAGTCAGCGCTGCGAGCCTTGCACCAAGTGTCCCGAGGGCCAGGGCATGCTCATGAGCTGCGAGATGGACCGCGACACTATATGTGAGGAGTGCACTATGGACACATACTCGGACCAGGAGAGCTCCAGAGAGCCCTGCATGCCCTGCACCACCTGTGACGATACCGAGGTGATGCAGGAGTGCACCTCCATCGGCGACACCATCTGTGTGGGTAAGGACTTGAGTTACATAATCTGTAAGAAAATATACATGAGCTGCATCAGCGTGTTTACAGCTGCTTAAAAAGCTTGGATAAAGTGTTGTTGTCCTGTTGGTCCTTGTTTCACTAAAGTACAGTTGTCACTCAGTTCTGAAATACAACTTTGCATGTAGTTTTTTGCAAGTTAGCGGAAGCTGAATCCTTAAAAGAAGCATCATCATGTCATTATCATAAGAAAAGTATAAGTCTAGTTGAAAATCACTGCATGCTGTTATTTGTTCACCAGGTTGCTGTAAATTCTGCATCTTTGAACAATATACTAATTTATTGAATCCAAATGAAAAAAGTAAAAGGTGTCTTGGATGAGAAATCCATTAATTTTACCTAAATCTGCTCATCTACCACTTTAATACTTGGAACAAACAATAACGGTTTGTTCCAAGTGCTGTGTTTATGACCTTGAAGTGCACATGGGCATCCACGCTGTTAAAGTGGGAAATTCCTTCATGAAACAGATAATTCAGTTGTTTAGAGATGAATGTTTTAGGCATGTGTGACTCTATCTAAACACTGGCAGGCATGCTACAGGCTGTGCCTATAAATCTGAATAATGGGACTTCTTTTGTGGATCATTAATATTTTTCATATCGTATTGACAACAGTGGGCGTCCGCATTGTCAAGCACATATGCCTCATCTGAGTCTTACACTATAGACTTTGTTGGGCTTAAATGTCAGAATGAAGCTTGTCTCACAATGGACTCATCCCATCCGGCGACCGCGCTCTTTCTATAAAGGGTTTAGAAGAAGGTCAAGTCTCTGCCTTTCCTTTATATGATGACTCCCTGTGGGTACCAGACTTCCAAATCTCGAATTCCACTGGGCTTCAGTCAGAGTGACCCAGTGGCTCGCAGATTAAATCAACGCTTTTTGTGAGAGGACAAAGAAAGGGGCCGTTGATGAGCCAAGCCGTTGGTCCGAGCAGCGGTTTTGAAGGATGTTGGTTATCTCGGAAGTGAAGGCTAAAGCTAAAGGGAGTCTTTTGTCCCGCTCCCATGATGCTGTTGGTCTGTGTGGGCTTTCAGAGTGGCCCATGGGGTTACTTAAAAGAGTTAGCCAATGACTGGAACAGGGATTTGTGCTGTAATGCACTGTAGCCTCGTATGAACCCCATCTCAGTAATTTAACATGACCAAAACTGTACATTACGGAGATTTCCTTTGACCCATCCGTCAACTGGTGCTGAGGGCAAACTGTGGGCTACCGCAGTGCAGCATTGGATCCACATTTCAAGGTACTGAGCCGGTTCTTGGTCAGGATTACCCAGATGGAGGACCCTACTGCTTTAGAATGGGTCATATACCTCTGGATGAGACTTTGGTGTCTGAAATTGCCAACATACTGTGTATCATCCTCTTCCGAACAGTGATTTTAATATTATAAGACTAGTCCAAACGTGCTCAAATTTAAGGAATTCTTCTCCACTTTCTTGTATTCGGGTTTCTTAAAAGCAGTTATATGTGACACTTCTTGGACTCTGGACACAGTACGAATGTTGTTTTTGCCCAGTTGCCTCAGCTCTGTTTCCCATTCAGGACAGGATCTAATTCAGCTTGAATGGCTTCATGGCCTTAAAAGGGGGTTAAGTCACTGATGATTCATCCACAGATCGAGATAGGAGAAAACCAGAAGTCACAAACCCAGTCACAAATTTGTATCTCCTCCATTTTCCAGCCACTCTGCCCCACAGCGCCCTGCATTATGTTCTTCATCATCGAGCGTTATTCCTCACTCTAACCCAATCATGAAGCTCTTTTGATTTCTAATGCAACAAGTGTTATCAGCGTCTGCCGCGCTGCCAGACTTCCATAACCATTAGCGCGGTGGAGCCAGGCCCGAAGGCTGAAACCCAGGCCAAAAAAACAAAAAAACAAAAAACGTTTAGGTGCGGTGGGAGGGGGAGCACACACAAGGCCACTGCCCCAGAACCAGACAAGTCCAAACACATAGGCATCAGAAATACTTTAGCTAGAGCTTCGAAGGACAAGAGCCTTACCTTGACTGCACCGTGAGGTTATCTGTCAGACATTTGAGGACCTGGATGAATTGACCAATTTCCACAAAATCTTACTTAATAAAAATGAGAAAAAACGCCAATTGAGTAAAACGTAAAAATGAAAAGTTATTTCAAGTGCCTGACAATGTTATATACAGGCCCAGGTTAGCTCAAATGACCTTGAAAAATAAAATAATAAGAATCCATTTTATTTATATTGCACTTTACATTTGAAGGAAGCCTCAAAGTGAAATACATGATGTGTGTGTCCTGTTCCCTTGTAATCATCATCATTGTCATGTTATTACACTTTTAGGTAGCATGCTATTTCCATCCTATTGCCATGCTAAAGCTGCCTAATAATACTGCTGATGAGGGAAGTGCTACATTGTAAGGCATCTTGTTTGGCCATAATGTATTTATTGACCACTGCAAAATAGGTCTTAAGTAACTCTCACCATTTGACTGTGAAATCAATTGAATTTGAATCCAGTTATGATCAAAGCAAAAGCTGTTTGCACTTATTTGAATTGGGCATTTTAATCATCATCTACAGCCAATATTGTGTCATGAAACCAAAGTGGAAAGTTTCAGGAACATTGGGCCTCATTCATGAATAACTAAAACTGGACACACAGTTTAGTCTAGCCAGATTTTTAGTCTGAGGAGGCGTGGCTCAATAAAAACTTTCTCTCATGGCATGATCTGTGGTGGGACTCCTCATGTGTGTCCTCATGTCTGTCCTTAAGTGTGTGTGGTCTGTGCACAGATCTTTAGTCTCAAAAGATTTTAAATCCTGTAGTGTGTGGGCACCTTTAAGAAAAACGTAAGTAAAACATAGGTCTGAGTCACAAAGCGTTCTTAAGAAGGGCATCTTCTTAAAGAGAGATGCCCCAAATTCATAAACGTGACACTAAGAACACCACTCCCCTCATTATCAGGACATTTACATTATATTGACTATGTAAATACAAAGACACACCCTCTAAACTTCCATTATGGGTGTGACAAGAGCATGAGGCAGTACTCGAGTACATGTGAGTAACTTTTTGAAGTATTTAATATTTGTATGCTACTATTTTTTAAATACAGTTACTTTTATTGTAAATAGCCTCCTGTATTTAGTCTAAAGTCTCTCCTCTGATTACGACAGGTGTGACTCAGAGCAGCAGCTAACAAGCTTCAGCCCTCAGCTGTGAAAGTCTACACTAACTACTGTATCTCTGCTCTGTGCCACCTCTGATCACTTTCATTCTCTCAAAAAGTATATATTTTTTAAATGTTACTCATGCTGTGTAAGACTGTGAATTTTAGGGTCCATTTTGATTGTGATAATATTCTGAAACTGCAGATTTTCTGTGCGTAAGAGTCCTCCTGACTGTTCTTAGGTCTTCTTCCAGAAGAACTTTTTCAGCTAAGAACAAATTTTGTGAATGTCAAAAAAGTTCTAAGTCGCTATGTTTCATTGATTCTGGCCATTTCCTGGATGAGCACCCGTTAATGTGGACGTGTTACTCTTTGGACCCTGAAGCGCTCACCTTCATCTTGTATAATACTGTATTTTGTTTTAACATTAAAGGCATTTCCGCTGAACTACAGCTATCTAATCTTGATACTCAGAGTACAGCTAGCAACCTTACAAAGCGCCACATATTGCGATGCAGGACCCACAATACACTAATGTTGAGTACCTATCATTATTGCACTATACATCTATGCTTTCCTGCTTCTAGTTTCACCAAGTTATATTTGTTTTCCCCAAGGCCAATATCAGCCTTTTCTTGGACACAGCTGATATGTCATGTGAAAATCCAGTTTCCTTCGGCACCACACCAAATGGGATTTGTGCTTTATTTTGAGACATTGTAATGAGCCGAAGTCTCATCTGAGTCTAAAACATGGAGCTGAGGCCAGATACTTATCTAAAAGAAGTGTGATATGACTTCTGCTCTTTTGTCGGCCGCTATGCGAGGCCAGAGGTCAAAGGGCGACAGGCTTGTACGGGAGACGGGGGTCTTTGGTGAAAGAGCAGGGCGTATAAGTTTACCCCAGGGAGGTGCGCGGAGCAGCAGAGTAATCGGTACAAATCTTCTCAGGGGGCAAAGGATGTTTTTGCTTCATGCCACATTACTATTGTGACATTTTGGTTTGTTTTCATTGCACCTGATACCACCCTGTAAATACTCTTTTCTAATTGCTTTAACAGAGACATGAGCTCTCGATAGCAGCGGTTTGGCCAAGACTTTGATCATAAATGTAGGAAAAAATAATTGTAATAAAAATAAAATCGAAAAACAAATGGCATTAAATGAAAGATTTGTATTATTTTTTATTGTAATACATGTTAAAGTGGTGGCTTCTTGGGCGAGCTTGTATGTGACTAATTATGTTATAGAGACTAATGGCTTTGGGTTGCACCAAACAGATTGTGTTACCAACTAGGAGTGGCTGGTCGTGATAACAGTCTGTGGCAGGTCATTACCCATTGCGCTCTGTTCTTATCAACTTATATGTGACTACTAACTGTGAACTTTTGACATCAAGGGTTTCTTTGATCTGGTTACATGAACTAGCTCAATTTTAGTGTCAAAGCACCAGAATGTAACTTTTATAAAGGCTTTTTTGGCCCTGCAGGCTTTGTTGTACTGACATAGAGGCCGGTGAAGGGGAATAATTCTTTGTGTAAATGAGGGTCTACTTGTCTGAGTGAGGGGGTTGGGAGGGTGAAGGGGAATGATTCTAGGGGTGAATACTCATGGGGGTCAGGGGATTGAGTGGGTGAAGAGGAATGATTATTTGTGTATAGAGGGGAGCAACCAAAAGGTTAACGCCCCCTTTTAGGGTAAACCAGAGGCCTCCTCCATTGAGATAAAACCTGTATTGTTCATTAAATTCAAATGAAAGTCGCTTTAAAATCATGTTGTACCAAGACTAAAAAAACAAAACTAAATTAGAACCAAAACAAGGCTGAAATAGAAAGAAATTATTTCCGTGATTTTGCGATAGTTCTAATGTTGCAATAAACAAGGATGATATATTGTGCAGACCTACGCCCCGCAATGAAACTTGTTGAGCATATAACATGTTTTTATTTATTCATATTCAACTAAACTATATGGTTGCTTTAGCCACTATCCAGGCCTATTAGCGATGCACAGCCCTATGGTAAAAGCTATTGCTGTTGTACATGTGGATGGGCACTTCTACTGTTCCCCATCAGATCAATGTGACTTATTGACCATCACAGATCAGCAGACATGAGCAGACGGCATGTGGCGGATGGAGGTCGTGGGTGTGGTCAGGACCAAACTGCCGAGGAGAAAGGGTGGAGGGAGGAGGCAGCGGGGCCAAGTGCATTTGGTTATTGGGTTGGTAGGTGAGTAGCACTGCAGGGACGAGGGGTGCGTGGTGTGGGGGGGGGGCATTTCCTTCCTGGGTTTGGTTGACCTTAACGATCGACAGGCTGCCCTTCGAAATCACAAAACAAAATCTGCTAACAAGATCCATGCACGCCACTCACGGCCTGACAAGACCAACTAAATCATCGGGAGCGGAGAGAATCAGAATGGAAGAGGGGAAAAAGGCATGAATGAGGGGGATGGTCTTTGAATGCGTAGTGAGTGTATGACAGAAGCCGAGAGCAGCCCTTCCCGGACTCCAGCCGGTCTCCAGTCCGCTTTATCAATGTAACCATTCCACAGGTCCCCCCCAGACAAAATAACCTGACAAAATAACAAGATACACAAGGAATAAAAGCGCAACATCTAAACATCAGTACAGTTTAGCAAACATGAGGAGAATACAGATGGATTTGAGTCTGGAATTTGAGTCAGAAGTGAGTTAATATTGTGGAGGTATTTTTTTTTTTTTATCTTAACCCTTTAGGTGATACATTTATTTTAGGCATTGAAAACAACAAATTAAAACATATCACCAATTCCTCTCACATATCCAAGTTATACCTGAACTTTCACCCATTTTATTTCTGATATTCTTTGTTGTTGTTGTTTTATGTGTTGTTTGTTCAGATCGCTCTTGACCTAAAGGAGGCGCCTAAAGGGTTAAATGTTGTATATTTAATAATATATGTCCTTTATATGATTAATTTTGACTTGCCAAGTAAAGGCATCTGCTAATGGAATAAGATTTTGTTATTTTTTTCAAGTAAAATGTATCTCCTAATTTTAAGTAACCTGGCAGAAGCCAGATTTATATGTGTAGCACTCTAAATTGAGTTCTACGCTCTATCAATCTGGGACCCTGTTCAAATTGTCTGTGAAAAGGAGGGACATTCAGTACAATACTTTGAGCTGATTGGGTGAAGCCCGGGCCGGGCTAGTACCCGCCTTCCATAAGTGAGTCATGTGACGTGTCACACGGGCAGCAAGAATAAAAAATTTAAATGTTGAACGTGGCATCTACAAAGTCCTCCGACGGAGCCATATTTGTTTTGCCGAGACGGCGCACAACTGACTATCATTATACCTACTGTACATATCTCACCCCCAGCCACACAGCAGCATGTCATTGGTCCGAACCACTGCTGGTTACAAAACGGACCGTTGGAGTCGTTCAAGATTTTAAAATTCAGATCTCACAACAATTCATCCTGCAGTGCAAGGTTAAACTTTAACTTTAACTTTAACTTTTCACACCAAATACCACCTGATAAAAGATTTGACCTTCCAAGTATCACTAGGCCTAGATCTATAACTCATATATGTTATGTCATATAAGTTATGGCGGCACGGTGGCAGAGTGGATAGCGCTCTTGCCTCACAGCAATAAGGTCCCGGGTTCGATTCCCGGCCCTTGTGGCCTTTCTGTGTGGAGTTTGCATGTTTCTCCCCGTGTCTGGATGGGTTTCCTCCGGTTTCCCCCATCAACCCAAAACATGCACATTAGGTTAAATCCTCCTGCCAGGTGATTCTGACCATGAGGCTGGCTCCACATCTGGAGATGGGTCCCCGGGCGCTGCACTGCGGTCGCCCACTGCTCCTGATGGATTGCCCCAGCGGCATCGAAGGATGGGTCAAATGCAGAGGACCCACGGGGACAATAAAGTTCACCTTAACCTTAACCTTAAACCAGAAATACACAAAATGTAAAAGCATTACTGAAGCATAAATGTAATAAAAATGAATAAAGCCTAAAATTTCAAATGACCCCAAGTACCGCCAATGCTACACGTACCACAGTTTGAGAAACACTGGCCAAGAGCATTGGAATTTAAAAGAAAATATGATCAATGGGCAAATACCATGTAGATTCCTAATTTCTAGCATTCTTGCATTACCGCATTAAGAACCATAAAGAGTCGCTCAAGTGCTCAAACAATTCACCGCCTCTACATAGGAGACAGTCTACCATTGTGAAGCTGGTGCCGACTATCTCGACTCACTCATGCTCAAGCTACATCTGACCTTCTCCCTTAACCTCTCTGAAATCATCCCCGCACACTGTGATCTTTGTGGGGAAGAGTGACAGGCCAGAGTCGTACACGTCTCGAACCGAAAATGGCCCGAAGTGGCGCGCTGTCGGAGTGGAATTTGCCCCCTGAACATTCCTGGGGACATTTTTGAGAGATGATTGTGTAGAGAGGAGACGGCCTTCCCAGTTCAAGGGTGAGAACAACACTGACGTTTGTGCTCGTGCGGCTCCTGGGTGACCAGCGGGTGCTCTCCGGAGAGGCAACGGCTGGGTGTGTGTTGAGACTGGACTGTGAGCGCAAAGCCGAGCCTCTTAGATTTGTTGAAACTACAGGTAATAGTTAGTTATAGACGTCGTTGTCAACTTTTGCGATATGTCAATTCCTCTTTAATTGGTCTGTTTTGAAATCCTCTGGGGAAAAAGAATCTTCACAAAAGCCAAAAGCTCAAAATATCCATGTGCTTCACCAATATCCTTATGTGCCGCTCTCCACATTTCTCCACACATTCACCCTCTTGTTTGTTGTGATCATTTTATTTTCAACCATTGCCCCTCCTTCAGGGCATTGTGTGGTTTAGAACAGGGTTTATATTGGTAACTGGTGGGTCGTCATGACACGAACGACAGTCACAAGGATTTACCTAAAATCACTGCTGATTAATTGTTTTGGTTTTGATCTTCAGCCTTGTGATGAAGGCTTGAATTACCAGAACTCTGTGAGGAAATAGACCATCATTACGGTACGTTGATAAATTAAAGAGGGCCTAACTTGTTGTTGTTGTCATTAGCAAGTGGAAAGTAACAAAGTAAAAATGAAGTTACATCAAGTACAGGTAAAAAAGTAAAAAAAATTCTGGTTCAGACCTGGTTTAGATCTAGTTTAGTCATGTTCTTCATCAAAATATTGCACAATAACTCTTTCAATAGTTAGATTTTTGTTTTTTACACGAGTCGAATTTTAATCTGATATATTTACTTTTTACTTTTGCTCCTGTGTCTGTAGGCAACTTTGACTAAAGCAAGACAATTGAGCCCTTCTTCCAAGAGGCACTGCAAAGGTTATGCCAGGTATCAGTGGATTAATCCTTCCTGCAGCGTTGGATCTCTACAAACTTTGAAAAGATGTAGAAATTGGCGGATGAATTTGTCCATGGAGCAGAGGGAGGAACAGCTGCTGAGAATGTGGCTCCGGTCGATAAGAGCGATGGAGTTTCTTGTCGGGCGTCTCCAGTTTCTGTGCGTGACCTCTACCGGAGCCGATCACTCTCTGCCGCAGCGCCACCACACACATACACATCGGGCTCCAAAAAATATGGAAAATTAAAAAGGATATCAACACAAACTAGACTGCCGCAAGTCGGACACGTGATTCTGTTGCAACTTTCTGATCGTAAAGTGAGGTTTATTGAGTTTTCAAGAATGGATGA
>OMNZ01040936.1:16033-33252 GCA_900303255.1 Lesueurigobius sanzi | reverse complement strand
GATATGGATAGTGCATCACCTAATACTGCCATACGGTATTTTTTGTGATATATTGTGCAGCCCTGCTGTGTGCCCCACTGTACCACACGGTGTAGCCATTAATCAATCAATCAATCAATTTATTTTTGTAATGCCCAATATCATAACAGAAGTCATCTCAAAGGTCGGTATGGACAAAAACAAATCAATATCAGACATCAAGAATGATCAAAAATAAGTCGCACACCATGTGCATGTGTGAAAGCAGAAGCTTTGTACTAGTGTCAAATCATACCAACAACAGACCAGAGCCAATACAGATGTATGGACTTGTCGATTGTATTGTATTTTATTGAGTTTAATTGCCATTAAGTTTCACCCTTTAGTCCATATTTACGTAACATTATTTATGAAGGATTCAATTTCACTTTTAATACGTCTCAATATTTGTTGTGTTATATTTGTGTCATCTCATCATGTAAACGACTAGGTTGTTGTTAAGGGCTGCTTTGGATCTATATATTAAAGCAAACAGCTGCTCAATGGCCCAAGGGTTTAGGCTGCAGCACATGTGCCGATCATCTTGCCGGCCTCAGTGTTGTGAGTTTCAGGTTCTGACCATTTGCTGATTATCTTTTCCACTTTTATCTCCTTTCATGCTGCTCTGTCCTCTATCTGATAAAATGGGCATTTTTTTTCCTTTTCACATTTCAAGAGATGAGTGCATAACTTATATGACAATATAGTGGGCTGTGCTTAGTGGGTAAGACTGTAGTGCATATGTTGGCCTATACAAATAAAGTGTGTATAACATTTAATATCATGGATCAATGGTTTACTGGTTTGTAACCTCTTAATTCTTCTCAGGGATGAGTTTATGAGCGTGTTTCACAAATTTCACAAAAACTAGCCCGAAAGCTCACAATTTTTTTCTTTTTTCAGAAACTACTGCATATTCAATATACTGAAGGAGGACACATTTCAATTCACTCGTAAAATAAAATCAGGTACAGGGCTTTTACTTATAGTATAATCACACAATATCAATTAAAACACTCGTCAAATTTACCCAGAAGGTCATTCAGAGGTTATACTGGAGCACAATGAGGCGTGAACCCTTTCCTCATGTAACATATCAAACCAAACCGGCCCAGCGGCGAAAGGGATAAATCTCCTCTCAGGCTTCAGGCTTCAATGTAACCATACACCAATACCATCAAAACAAAAGTATTTTTAGTGCTGCTCAAGAACTAAATCAATATCTCTAAAGCTTAAGAATAATGGCCAAGTCTTGTCCATGTTATGAAGAATCTCCTCTGAATTCCTTCAGCTAAAAGCCCCAAGTGGACCCATCAGGAGAGGTTCATTATAAATCTTTTGGTCTCGTTAATGTGAAATGGATGCTTCTCACTTAGGCCGCTCTCCTGTGGTATTTAGGCCCAGGGAGAAGCCAACAGCCTGATTTCCTGTCGATGATGTGAGTAACAATAAGTAAGTGACAGGCCAGAATAGTTTTTCCTTTTTTTTCACATTCGCGGTGAGGCAGCAAACATGGCTTTAGCGTTAATGGTCAGGGGTGGGGGGGTTGGAGAGAGTATAGGCGGACGAGATGGACAAAGTTGCTTTTAGTCTTGTTAATGGCTCCCTAAGGGCAAGGGAAATGACCAAGCGGTGTGCCATCCATCCATCTGCATTAGCGACTGGTTTGTGTTTGCTGTATCACAGCTTGTGATTATTTCGTTGGCGGTGCAATATCTCTGGCTGCATTTAGGACAAAAAGAAGCAGTAGTTTTTTCTTGTATTTCATTTGCTCTACATTCACTTTTCTCACAAACCAACGTCATCTCCTGTTTGGTGCTCCTCTAGATCAGTGGTTCTCAACTGGTGGGTCATGGAACCATTTTCAGTGGGTCATGAGGCTTTCAATATTTTATCTTTTGAAAACGTATGAAAACACAACCTGTAAAATGGCTGTAAAAATTGTCTCATTGCACGATCTGGCTACGCAGCCAGCTACTCTACTTCTGCTGAACTGGAGTTGTGAGTGCAAGTACTTCCTGTCCATATTCATTTCCTTTTAAGATCCCATTCGAATAATCTAATTTTCTAAATATTACAGTGGGTCCCTGGTAGGTGATCAGTAGCTGTGTCTTAACAAATGAACGTAGAATGCAAATACTTGGGTGGAGGAGATATCTGTGTTTAAGTTTGTCTTGAAGCTAAAGGCTCACGATTTGATGAATTATAAAATGTAAAATAGTGTCGCAAATATGAACTAATCTGCATAAAAACAATTGTTTGATTGCATGTCTGCCTTTAGTTTTAAGACTGAAGTATATCCTACACAGTCTCTTCAGGGTGATGCCTTCAGGAAGGAGACTGCGGAATCTACGGGTCAGTTTCAGTCGACTGAGGAACAATTTCGTACACAGCGCAATCGGGAAGCTGAACTCCCTGCCCTCCCTCCCACCACTCTTCCCCCTGCCCCTGCTCCACAATCAAGGATGAGAGAAACATAATAATAAGATTCAAGATTTTTATTTGTCAAAACCATGTGAATGGTTCGAAAACCATTCACATGGTTTTGACAAATAAAAATCTTGAATCTTGAACATCACATTGTTATCACAGTAAGTGATCATCCACCAGGAACTCAGTGTCTACCAGGGAATCTTTTGAAAATATGATTACTCAAACAGGTCTAAGCTAATCTTAATGGAAATGAATACAGAAAGGATATTCTGGTGCTAACAACGTCAGGTCAGCGTAACTAGTGTAGTTACATCATAGCGTGGCAAGCCAGCCTGACTCCATGTATGAGATACATTAGAAGACAGTCTGGGATTGGGGCGTTGGCTGGCTTTCAAATTCGAGACTAGAGGACTAGAGGCGGGACTAACAAATCCACGTGAACCAATCAGAGAAACACAGATGTGATGTAAACCCAGGAGTATGAGTTGCGAACACGTCCTTTTTATAAAGAAAAAACTTCGGAGCAGCCAGTTGTTGTTGTTTAGATTAAGGACAAGTTCAGCTCGTTCAACACCGAAGAAAAGGCAGTGCTAAAACATCGCTCTGTTGCGGCCGCCATCTTGACCAGTCTGTTTGTTGACCAGCTGAAAATGACGCATCGCTAACTCCCGCCTCCTGTGCTGTGATTGGTCTGGTAGCATTCTCACCAGAGTATGAGCAGCCAACGGTGCAATCCCAGACTGTCTTCCATTGTATCTCATACATGGAGTCAGGCTGGTTTGCACACCATGCAACAAGCCATTTGTGCTTTTCATCAAGATTTCGCCTTTTGATTTATGAAATACTTAAATCAACAATAACCTGATGGAAAATACAGTATTTTACATTATTTACAAATGATATTTCAGAGTTTGTAATAAAAAATCCTCATAGGGTAATAGGTCCGGATGCCTCACCAGTGGAAAACTCAAACTCAGCTTCAGGTGGAACTCTGGATCTTTCTGCAGTTTGGTTTAGTAAATAATTCAATTTCGTTCCGTCTGCATCTTTTTGGACGAACTTTAATAATACCTTACCCTTGTCTGTCCTTTTCAGCCACTCCATCCCAGTCTCCGCCGCCGTTCGTCACCTCGCCCATGAGCACCGAAAGAGACGATGACTATGTCGTAGACCCGCCACTGCCGCTGCCCACAGAAACCACCACGAGCACCACAGGGGGGGACTCGCGGAAGCCCATCTACCAGGGTCTGAACGACAAGCTCATCCCCGTCTACTGCTCCATCCTGGCTGCAGGGGTCGGGGGAGTGGTGGCCTTTATTATATTTAAAAGGTAGAGATTTGACTATTATCCGAACTATGTGGAACCACCTTTTGTAGCAATCAGTACTGCGCATCCATTTGGAATAAACCATTTGAAATTTGAATGTATTTCACCATAATGTTGTCAATATCATACAGTTGGTGGTTAAAACTAATTAACTAAAGTAAACCAAAGGGCCTAATGAGAAAGATTATCTGCTCTTAAGGTCCGAAATTGCAAATTCTGATTAAATTGAAATGATGCAGATAGAACATGATTACCAGTTCCCAGCCTTAATGTATTTTATGGCTGGGAACATTAAAGTTAATTATTATTATTTCCACCGTTGCTACATCATACTGTGGGAACCAATTGCATGTAACTCATACATGTACTTATTTCATTGTTTTGTTGTCTCACAACTAATGACCATCTTTTCCTTCCTTATTATTCATTTGTTCACTTGTATATATTTATACTTTCCTTCACAAAAGAGTTGATTAGGGGTTTGTAGTGACAGTTGAATAACATGTTTTTCATTTGGTTGAAGGTGGAATAGCTGTAAGCAAAACAAACAGGGAGCCAACAACTGCACAACCAATCCCAACCAGACGCCATCGCCCGAAGGGGAGAAGCTGCACAGCGACAGTGGCATCTCAGTGGACAGCCAGAGTCTACAGGAGGGGCAGACACAGACACACACAGGTACTACACTGACACTGCCAGGGCTATAAAGGATCTATAAAGAAGCTTATGTTTAGTTATCTTGTGGAAGAGCTCAGGTGTTCATTTAAGTGTTCTGGATTATTCAGGTCCAAAATAATATCAATTCATGAGCTTCCCCTTCTCCAGAGAAACACTGCATTTGGTCAAAGTTGGAACCAGTTACCCTTGGGTTGGTGGGTTTACACTTTTGCTGTTTCTAATATCGAAACCATCCATTTCTTCCTGGGCAGTAATCTAAGCAGTAGACTTCCTGATCCATGCACACTTCCTCCAGCTCTACCTGAGGGATCCCGAGGCGTTCCCAGACCAGCTCGAAGTCTTTTCAGCGTGTCCTAGTGTCCTAGGTCTCAGAACACCTCTGCAGGGAGGCGACCTGGAGGCGAAATAGATGCCCGAGTCACCTCCACTGGCTCCTTTCAATGTGAAGGAGCAGTGGCTCTGCTCTGAGCTCCTCCCGTGGGACTGAGCTCCTCACCCGGTCTCTAAGGGTGCGCTCAGCCGCCCTGCAGAGGAAACTCATTTCTATCACTAGTATCATCTGCGATCTTGTCCTTTCGGTCACGACTCAAATCTCATGATGATAGGTGAGAGTGGGAATGTATCTATCGGTAAATCAAGAGCTTTGTCTTTGGACTCAGCTCCAGACAGTCCAATACAACGACTGCATCACTGCAGACGCTGCACTGATCTGTCTGTCAATCTCACACTTCATCCGTCCTTCACTCGTGAACATGATCTCGAGATACTTGTACTCCTCCACTTGAGGCACGGAGACTAATATATTACAATGAATGAAGAAGAGGCAGCAGTAGCTCAGGTGGTAAAACTATTTCTCATAGGACAGTGGGTAAATGTGTCCATTTTAAACACTTTTTTGTTTCAGCACACATCAGATACTGCAGAAAAGTATCCAAGCTTCAACACAGAGTTTAGGCTCTGAATTTGAATTACATGTAGTTACAATTAATTGTTTACACCGAATTTGTAAGTGAACAAAATTGTTGACTAGCTGAAGTCAAAAGAAAGTGATAGCATTTATCTTCGGCAAAGTGTTGCAAACAGGACCCCTCTTTAGTCTCATAACAAGCTCTCATTTATCTACTTATTGTGAGCAAATTAGCCGTTTAGTTGCAGTTGTGTTATGTGTCATCCTCGAGATAAATGTCCCTGGTAACATTTAAAACATCTGACTTCAACGTTATGGTCAATATACCAGGCATTTACCTTAAAATGCCCCTCTTTGTTCGTCAATGGAAAAGAATTTCCCCTCAGGGATTAGCTGTCAGGTGTTATCAACAACTTTTCAACGTCACTGTAGCCAATCAGCAAACAAAGATTGCAACAGGCTTTAGTGTTACAACATGCATTTTTGGCAGCCCATGCACTTGACAAACCTGTTGGAGACTCTTAAGCACTTAAAAGTCGCATGCTTGTTTAGCTGATGGAAGGTAAATAATACACAGCAAGCAAACGAAAATAACAAGATGACAACTGAACAGTAAAGAAATGTTTGTTTTGTCATTGTGTAACCATTTACTCAAATATTTTTACAAATAAATACTAAAAAAATATACAAACAGATTCTTCCAAGTATGTAGCAATTTCAAAAACCACTGCCCTGTTGAAGATGGATAAGTATGTCTTGTTTCCTGTTTCTTGTAGTGGTCACCATGGATGAGGAGCCCTGTCTGCTGTTGCCCCTCCACACCAGGGAGAAGGTGGAGCAGCTTCTGTTCAGCGGAGGCGACGCCGAGAACTGCAACATGGACGACAGCGACTGGTCCAACCTGGCCGGGCTCCTGGGCTACGAGGAGGAGCGCATCGCCGTCTTCAGGCAGGAGGACCACCCCGTCAGGGCACTGCTGTCCGACTGGGCCAGCAAGGACAGCGCCAGCATCGACGCCCTCTGCACCGCGCTGCGCAAAATCAACCGGGAGGACATCGCGCAGAGCCTCGTCCTGGGTCCGAACGCCACAAAGCCCACCGCCACGTCTGTAGTCTGACCAGTTATAGCTTATAACCCGTACTAAAACCTTTCTCATAGCACCTATAAGCTCGGCTCTTATCTAAAGCCTCGGAAAGCCAGCACCTATTAATCATCAAATCCACAAAACCACAATCTACACCATAAAAAATTTGAAAAATCTACATGATAAAGCCATAAAACTCCTCTAAGTAATTCATCATTTTGTTTTTTATATTGATATCTATAAATATTTACCTAGAATTGTTGTATTTTGATCATGGATATTCACCTCTTATTCCACAACATCTAAAAGTGGCTCGACTCTGACTTTACCAAACATGGGGCAACGGTGGATGCGAGCTTTGAACTTCTTATCTGTGTCAATCTCTCAACTTATCTGTCAGTGTTCGCTTTATTTATAGGACCTTTTGAACTAATGCTCGTACTGTCACTTTTCAAAATCTACCAAAGAGCAACAGCGCGTTGCATACTGTGAAACGTTTAAACTTTTGACGAACGACCTGCTGCTGCTGCTGCCAGACGCGGCACGCACACCATCCGAGGATCAACATCTTTGCCGACGACGGGAGACACTGGGACTTGTTAGAACTCATTCTCAAATTTCAACCATTTCAGAAGACATTGATCAGCCTGACAAAGTGTCGAACGTGCTCGTGAGTTGGATGAAACACTGATCAGCCAGGACGGCAGTGAAAGGGTCGCTCGAATCTCATGTATAGAGGGAGAGGGGAGGAAGGAATTCCACTCTCCCATGTAAACTTTTTGTAAATACCAAAAACATGCAGTATGTAACTCTCCATGCATGCACTATGCAAACATACCACACACGTTTTGGTTCGTTTAACTCACGCGCTGTTATAGGGACCAGATACTGTTATGTCAACATTAGAGCTCACTGTGAGAATGTGTGGACACTATGATTTTGCGATGCTTTAGCAAATCTTTTAGAGAGCGGGCGAAAGCAGGGCTTGTGAGTTTTGTTTCTCTCAGGGTCTCTTGTAGGTTTACAATCAAATGGAAGCACACGATGCCCAATATTCATACCCTGGTCAAATTATTGTGTTTTTGTTTGATCAATAGGTTGCGTTCATGTTCTAGAAATTGATTATGTCATATTTTCTTTTGGAGGGCAGGTGCCAATACAACTCTATGGGAGAGGGAGTTTTTGAATGAAATATCAAATAGAAAATACACTAATGTTTAACCTGATCATTATTTGGTTGTGACTTTGGCTCAAAGTTCTTTCAGCTGATCAAAATCATGCTCATCTTTTTGAATTTTGTCACCACTTTCGAACATCTACAGTTGTGGCCAAAAGTTTATTCTGTCAGGGTAGGTAAAGTTATGCATTTCATAGAATATGAATGACAAAAAAAAAACAACCTTATTTCACTTATGGTTAGTGGTTGCCTGAAGCCATTTATTATCAAACAAACCCAGAAACTAGCCAAATGTCCCTGATCAAAAGTTTACATATTGTGCATCTTGAAACAAACATCAATTTTGTCAGAGAGTCCTGTATTTCAGCTGAAGTGAGTTTTTCTTTGCTCCTGAACAATTTTCTGGCAGTTGTTGAAGGTCATGTAAACGTTAGATCAGGGACATTTGAGTAGTTTCTGTTTCATTATGATTTCAAAAGAGTGAACTCAGTTCTTTGACGATAAATGGCTTTGCACAAACCACTAACCATGAGTGGGAAAAAGACTTTTGTGTTATCATTCATATTCAATCAAAAATGGCCAAAAGATTATAAGAACACAACTTTCAAACCGATGCATTTGGTATACAATTATTAGAATCAGCAACAGAAATAATAAAGGCCTGTACGCTGAGATCAGGATTAAGCCAGGACTTAGACTCCATGATGAAGCCTGTCCTTCATACGTCTGTATTTAAAACAATATAAACATAGCTGTTACACTGTGGACAGAGTCTGTTGTCCCGTTGGAGCAGGGGGGCGTGTGTGTGTGTGTGTGTGTGTGTGTGTGTGTGTGTGTGTGTGTGTGTGTGTGTGTGTGTGTGTGTGTGTGTGTGTGTGGCAGAGGGAGGGGTCCGGACAGTGGGTCTTTGTGGTCCTGGGACAAAGACCCGGCTCTGGAGATCTGGACTGGACTCAGACCGGGTTTAGACCTCTGAAGGACCAATATGCATCACAAGAGTGGACTAATGCTTTTACTGCTGCTGCTGCTGGGGACCGTCCAGACAGGTGAGGTTGCAGGACTAAACCGGGGCTAAACCGGGACTGAGGGAACAGGACTAAACCAGGGATAACTAAACTTTAATAGTGAGTTAATGATTATATTAGTTTTATTGATTGATTTAATCTGCTCTCTTGTAATTTTATGAAATTGTGAAGCACTTTGAATTGCCTTGTGTATGAATTGTGCTCTACAAATACATTTGCCTATGCCTTGCCTAAACCAGGGCTAAACACGGACTACTAAACCAGGACTAAACCAGGGTTAAACCAGGGCTAAACCAGGACTAAATCAGGGTTAAACTAGGACTACACCAGGACTAAACCAGGACTAAATCAGGACTAAACCAGGTCTAAACCAGGACTAAACCAGGTCTAAAACTGGACTAAACCAGGAGTAAACCAGGGCAAAACAAGGACTAAACCAGGACTAAACTTGGACTAGAACTAGAGCAGGAAAAAGCCAGAACCAAGTGAGGGGCAGGGACGGACAAACTTGCACTAAATCAGGACTAAACCAGGACTAAATCAGGACTAAACAAGGACTAAACCTTGTTTTATGAGAGGGGTGCCGAACTCTTTCTGGGCCGTTGGCTGAAATTCTGGTTTGGTTAGTTTGGACCTGGTTCAGTCCTGATTAGGTAATTATTGGAAAATATCTTATAAAAGAATAGATTGCGTTCATGGTTATAGAATTTAATTTAGAGAAATGACAGAAAGAGTTTTTGAAGGAAATCTTAAAATTGAAATCCAAATGTTGAACCTGATCATTATTTGGTAGTGACTGGATTCACAAATATTAATCTTTTAGCTGAAAGTCGTTTCCCCCTTATTATTTTTTATTTTATTTGACCTTTATTTAAGGCAATTGATAAGCTGTTTTTCAGGGGAGTCCTGGCCCCAAGGGGGATGGTATTGTACATATTTTTAGTGGTAGAGGAAACCTACGCAGACACGGGGAGAACATACAAACTCCACACAGAAAGGCTCTGCTGGTCCCAGAATCTAACCTAGGGTCTTCTTGCTCTGAGGCACGAGTGCTAACCGCTGCACCACCGTGACACCCAATTACTCTGATTAAAACTGTGATTAAGATCACGCACTTGTGTTTGAAGTTCTGCCTACTCCTACCTACTTTTGAGTGCTTTTTTCATTCTGTTCTTTTTTCCTTCTGCTGCTCAAACGAACAAAGACAAGATTGTCGCCACACTGCAAAAATGAATATTATTTAATAATAATAAATCTAGAAACAAAGTGAAATTTGTGAAAGTTGAATTGCCATCAATTTGCGGTGGTAAATGCAGATTTTATTTTTACGTGGGCTATGGCTAATAGACCGTTTCACCAAAAACCCTGTATGTATAGAGCTTTGGAATGTGATGTCACGTAATGGGGCGTGGCCAGCAGATTGTATTGATGTGTGTTGAGGCGCCATCTTACCGGTCCAAACAACAAACTGCTAACTGTAGAACTAAGGGAAGCCAGATGGACAAATAACTCAACAGGTAGTTGGGGCCTGTTGTGTAGTGGACTGCCATGTTAGAACGCACCATCTACGAAGGAATAATATATTGAAAATGAGCTGCGTTTTCATTGTTTTGTGGTCCTGAAAAATGGTGGCAAAATTCCCATAATGCATTGCACTGTGATGTCAGTTCCAAAGCTCTATAAGGCCACACAGCTGCCCTTCATGTCAGTTTTAACCTATAGGCTCTTTAGAGTGTTGTGATGTCACGTGAACACAACCTTTAATTACTGGGGATTTAAACATGAAACACAAAGAAGTTCAGAATTAAGTGAACGTTTCTTGAAATAAGTTGAATTGCCCTTGATCTGAGCAGGTGTAAAACGATGTGCCAATGGAACAAATCTGTGCATATTTAATATTAATTTCCATATTCAATAGAAATGTTGATAGAACGGACAACTTTTGACCAGAAATACAGTATGATTCCTGCCAAAACTCCAGGCTAGACCCTAACTTTTGTATTTTTGACAAACTTATGCTGTAAAATGAGTTGAGAAATGTCATGATTTTTCAAGAACTTTTGATTTAATGCCAGTTTTTTTCTATTTAATGACATTTAAGGCCTTATTTTTGACACATGACTTTTAATGCTTTTTAATGCCCCGCGGAAACCCTGTAAAGTATATCTCACGTTTTCCTCATTAATTTTGTATAGATTTCCATACGTTGCAAATAATAGTAACTACACTGCAACAAATGATACCTTAAAGGCACTATACCTGATTTTTAACCAAGTACTGGAATGAAATTTGTTTTGTCCTCCTTTGGTAAATTGTAAACTTAGACATTTATGGGAATAATACTGTGCATCTAAATTTTAAGCATTTTGGTAAATTTCATGAGTTTGCAAGCTACTTTTCTTGCATTTCTGTGACTATAATCCTAAAAAGTGACCCCGCTAGTTGTGAAGTTAGTTAGTTGGACCGCAACTACCAATTGAATTTATTCGCTCCCTCTTTCATTGTTTGTAATAAAAAAAAAATCAGGTATAGTGCCTTTAACATTTTAACAAATTTCTGAATTTAGGAACATTTACCTCATTTCAGTAATTCTGATGAGCCATATTCTAAGTGCAAAAAGGTTTAGCTAACCTGCTCAAATCCAGGTCAAATGATCAAATTATTAAGAAAAAACAAATTTTCACATCAGCTTTTACAGTGCATCAGCTAAGTCCTGATTATAATTAAACAAATACTCATGGGGTTCATTAAAACTCAACTTATTTTTATGTGATTGATGTAGACAACCTTTGAAGGCCCCCCTGTAGTGCCTCTGAGGACCCCACTTTGGGAATCACTGCTTATAGGCTTATTAGAATGTTGTGATGTCCCGTGAACGCATATTTTGGAGTTTGCAACTACATTTATCAAGCGCTCACCTGTGAACTGCTAAACAAGTCTTATGTTGTGTTCATGACGACGATCTGAAGTATCGGCAGCCGTCATCTGTTTCTGACCTCAATGATGACGTGTTCATTCCTCTTCTGCTCAGGGCTCGGTCTGCGCTGTTACAAATGCTCCGACTACACGGGCCGCTGTCAGAACGTCCAGGAGTGCACCTACGAGGACTCCTGCATCTCCATCAGCGAAAGAGGTCACTCCACAATCTGTTTATCGCATTTTCAACAAAAATGTTACGTCAGATGCAGTGAAATACTGTATCAACAAAGGAAAATGTTTATCAGTTAATAAAATGAGCACAAGAGCAGCACAAAGTGGAGATTTTAGATTTTGCTTTATGTACTGTTTATCAAAGGGAGTTTATCTATTATGTATTTTGTGGGTGGATGAATGGGGTCAGATGGAGGCAGGCCAGGCTGTGCTGTGGAAAGCCATGGAAATTGTAGTTTTTGCTTTGTTTTTGAATGTTTTGCCAGTTTATGCTTCACATATCATTACAGAAACATCAACCACGAGCCAGGTCAAAACATCTGCATTTCCTCCATTTAATTCTAAACAAACCCTGTCCTAAACCTCAATATTAGGTTCTTTTGTGATGTCATAGTGAATGCGAACAGTACCAAGTTTAAAAATATATGTAGTTGTGCTCAAAAGTTTACATACATGAAATGTCGTTTGACTACTATGATGACCTGGCTGGCACGCTAGCCTGGCTTCCTCCATGTATTACATTCCTGGGAAGACTGGGAGTTCATGGTTGGGGCAGCAGTTCAATCGAGACTTGAGGCGGGACTAACAAGACAGAGAAACGTGGTTGTGACGTGAACACACAGCGGCCAGGCAGCAAAGACGTCTTTTTAAACAGAGAAGCCTTCAGCGCAGCCCGTTTTTGTGGTTTTAAGAACAATTCCAGCTCATTTAAAACAGAAGATAAGCCAGTGGTAAAACTTTGCTCCGTTGCGGCCACCATCTCGATTGTTGTGGTTCGAGACCGGGGCACATTCAGGGAAATTCTGGAGCTGAAAATTACATATTGCAAACTCCTGTGCTGTGTGATTGGTTGGACTGGATTGGCAATTCAAACCACAGAGTACCAGGCTGTCTTCCCAGGTATGTAATACATGGAGGAGGCCAGGCTAATGATAACCTGTGATATTGTGAAAGTGCAATATAAACAGATTTTGGTTAGTTTTCTGACACTGGGTCGTGTTGCATTGAGTATATGGGGAAATGCCCGGATGTTTGGATTTATCAATTGTCTGTGTTATGATTCATATCGCTGGCATATAACCTGTGATGTTCCGCAGTGTGGCTTTACTTGCCCACTTACTTACTTACTTCTGTTTCTTCTTCTCTGCAGGAGGAAAAACGATCCGCCAGTGCCTGCGCTACACGGACTGCGATAACTCTCGTCTGCAGCAGATGTTTCCCGCCATCAGCGGCTTCACTTATCGATGCTGCAGCAGTAACCTGTGCAACAGCTCGGGCTCCTCCGCAGCCTCTATCGCCCCCTACAGTCTGCTGGCCCCCGCGCTCCTCGCACTGCGCTCTGTGTGGCTCTGAACGCGCCCAGACTCTCACCTTTAAAGGGCTTGTGTTATGTCTTATTATGGCATTTTTAATTACTTTTGGACACTTCAACATTGGCATTTTAAGCTTTGCAACTTAGTGGTTCTGCAACATACATGGTTTTCCTGATAGCTTTTCCCTCAATTACATATAAAATACAATAATGAATTAGATTACATATAACGAAATTCGTATAAATTTCCCTATAAACTCAATTTACTTTCATGTGATTGATTTGGGGCCCCAGACCTAACTTTGGGAACAGTATCTCCTTCTTTGACTGCACATTTCCTAACTATTTGAACCCCCATGTGATCTTAAGAGCTGTTGTCACCAGCAGTGTTGCCACAGTTAGAAGTAATCTGATCTGATTATTGACTCCTTTAAAAAGTAACTTAGTTACTTTAATGATTACTTGGTTTTAAAGGTAACTAAGTTAGATTACAAGTTAATATTAGTTACATTCAGCAGCTGCTGACAACACCGCCTGATCAAACCTAGACGCCAGTGGACCTTAAAAAGAGCAGTAGGAAGAGTTTACTTGTAAGTCCCTCCTCACTTTGTTCTAAAGGTTAGAGAAAAACACCTTTGTTGTCAGTCTCGGTCTCAACAACCCTATTCACACCTAATCACTGACCCTTAACGTCCTATCGTCTTGCCCTGGACTTGCTTCTAAAGGCTACTCTCACCTTTCTATGGGCCTGCCCTGGACTGTGGCCCAGTCTCAGTAGCATGACAGAGGGATGGTGTTGGCCTAAAGGAGCAAAAGCCCCCTTTCCTGTTCATTGAGGGTTTTTCTTTTTTCACAAAAACAGCTTCTTTCATTCCCCTCTCAAACCATCTATTTTCTTTAGCTAAAATCTTAACTTCACTGTCCTCAAATGAGTGATTAGTGGCTTTGAGATGGAGACGCACAGAGAGCCACTAGAGCTTTCTCTGCGGTGTTGATAAAGCCAGGGCAGAGCTATAGAAAGGTGCGAGTCGCCTTTAGAAGCAAGTCCAGGGACAACAGGAAGGTAAGGGTCAGTGATTAGGTGTGAGCAGGGTCGTTGAGACCGAGACTGACAACAAATGTGTTTTTCTCTAGCCTTTACAACAAAGAGAGGTAAACTCCTCCTACTGGTCTTTATAAGTTCCACTGGCGTCCAAGTTTGCTCAGTGCTGACGAATACTTCTAACTTAAAGGTGCATTGTGGAACTCTTTATGTGGAAAAAAACCATTGATATTAGTGCAATAAAACTTTTAGGGCGAGTGGGAGGTTTTCAGTTGACAATTGTTGAACTCGATCATTATTTGTTAGTGATTGGATTCACAAAGCTGACATATTATTCTTATGGCTGGAAGCCCTTTCTACTGGCCAACATCACGCACATGTTTTTGAATATTGTCTCCACTTTTGGACACGTTTATGAGAAAATAATCAGACATTAGTTCATATGTGATGACAGAGAAGACACTGGACTTCGTCAGTTTTTGTTTCATGTGGATTGGCCCAAGAATTACAGAGAGATTAGCAATAAACTAGGACTAGAAATCTGCATTTTTGACAGCTGCCATAGGACCTTCAGAATGCTGTGAAGTCACTTGAACATACTTTATCATCAAGACATGCTAAAGTTCATTTATCAAACTATGGATAGTTGACTCTTCCAATATCAAGGTTGTCCTCTTCTGAACAAACGTGAAACCAGGAAGTGCTCGTCGTAAATGTGTAAAGTCCGCCCTCCTTCGTTGGACTCCAAGTTTAGCCAAGTTTAAGTGTCCACAAGTATTTAAAAACGCCTGAATTTGGCAAAATCTTTAAACAAATTGTGATAAAGATGCAAAATTCTCAGGTTTGATGTTGTGAAATGAAAAATAAATAAACTATGCCACAAAATGAGTTATATTTATGTTCTTACAAAATATTTATTATACATAATAAATAGACATTCATAGCGGGGAAACGGCAGTGTAAACAACTGGCTAAACTGCTGATCCAATCCAGGTTTGTGCAATTCATGATTATATTACAATAATTTTATATTTGGTTGAGACTGTGCAACTTGATGAACAGATGAGACAAATGCACCACTGCCACATCTGTACAATACATCCAGACAATTAAGAGATTAAAATGGACCATTCCACATAAAGAAGCAGTAAAACTAACAATAAATATAAGACACAGACACTTCACAAGTAAAAACGAACATTGTCTCAGCTACAAAAGCGAGAACGAAGAGAATGCTGTACAGTGGAGGTATATGGCTTTAGTCTTTGTGCCCAATAGAGTTCACACTTTATTGGTCTATGGGAATCTTAAAGTGAAGTAAAGACATATCATACATAATGTGGCTTATAAACCAGCTTTTGGACAAATCAGTCTTGGTATTACACTTTTCATAACTTCAAATAATGTCAAAGTACGTAAAAAAAACACTTGATGAGTAAGAACTGACCTCAAAGCATCTCATTTCTTGCGTGGAGCACCCTCTACTGGCAGCAGAGGGAATACACCATGGCAAGAAGAACACATAAAAGCATTTAGAGGTGTTAGGAGCGAGTGATTTACAGGTTATCCCTGTGTAAACGACGAGACGATTGGCACGATTTGAGCGACTAGAGCGGGTGAATGGGGTGATGGACACCTTTGATGCGCGTCTGGAGTGAAGCGCCCTGATCGCTCCAGTTGAAAAATTTCAACAAATGACGGCGCGCAAACCAGACTGAATCTGGCTGTGACGTGAAGTGAGAAGATTGGACTGCCAGGTAAAAGTTGTTTCAGTTTTTTATTTTAATATGTACTAAATCTAGGGTAGATAGCTGATAGCAACTAGCCCACCACAAGACATTAGACCTGAACCTTAAGTTTAGCTATTAAATGCAATGCAGAGGACAGACTAATCTGTACATATCCACAAACTTTCTGTAGCTTTGTCACAAAAGGCGACGCAAATGCACTTTGCTGTGAGTTGCCCATATGCATATTTATGCAGCACCACAGCCGTCATATAGAGGGGGGCGCGAAATGTTTCCTTCTTCCTAAGGGGGCGTAACAGAAAATAATTGAGAAACACTGATATAAAGTGACCTTTTCAAATGGAAATATTGTACAATTTAGCTATATTTTACTGAGCATTGATTGATTTACTAACCAAAGACAGAAGGGCATCCAGTGGGGGATAGTCATAGCAGTGCTAGCTCCAGCGGGACAACAGCTCCTCAAACTGGGCCTTGGATACACGGAAATGCCGCTGGTAGCAGCTGTCATCCAGGCGCAGTATTTCAGGAGGATCTGCTGAACCCAGGGCCGTGCCTTTCCCGCCGTAGTTCGGCTTTGCTCACTAAACAATGATCGCTGACTCGCTCGTGTCCACCATGTTGGCTTGACTGACAACAGGAAACAGCAGCAGGGTAAACACCTCCGCTCAGTGATGAAGCGTAGAGGAGAAATTATGGGACAAATTTACTGGCAAATGGAGCGTTTTTTTTTCCAAAATAACAAAGTGATTAACGGCAGGCATTTCATGTGATTTTTCTGCTTCCATCGCGTTCTATAGGATCTATATGAATAAGAGTGTGCAAAATATAAATAGTTTTAAGCCTTCGAGGGTCGATTGTGAATCGAGGATCTAAGGATGTATGGATTTTACATTGTTTGGACATTGCGCATGTTTGAATGAACGAGATACTGGACTATACAAAAATAAATTGATTGATTGAAATACAACTCTTTTAAATAATTAGGCTCTCAACTTCACACCGACATAAAGACCAACACAATTGTAACTAATTAAGTGTCTTTTCCATAAATAAACATTATCTGGACCAAAGCTGATTTATGAGCCACAATTATGCACGACTTTCTGATCACCTACATCTAGGTTAGTATTGATGCAGTCCTAGCTTGGTCCTGGTTTGGTCCTGGTTTAGTCCAGCTTTAGTCCTGGTCTAGTCACTGATCTCTCCGAGCGAGTCCTCTTCCATCTGCCTCCCGATCACCTCCAGTGTCACAGTCTTCTTCTGCCCTCTGCGCTCACCTGACTCCCCCTCGCTCAGGGCAGACGGCGCCCCCTGC
>OMNZ01040936.1:0-16013 GCA_900303255.1 Lesueurigobius sanzi | reverse complement strand
TAAGTGTCTTTTCCATAATTAAACATTATCTGGACCAAAGCTGATTTATGAGCCACAATTATGCACGACTTTCTGATCACCTACATCTAGGTTAGTATTGATGCAGTCCTAGCTTGGTCCTGGTTTGGTCCTGGTTTAGTCCTTCTTTAGTCCTGGTTTAGTCCAGGTTTAGTCCTGCTTTAATCCTTCTTTTTAGTCCTGGTTTAGTCCTGCTTTAATCCTTCTTTTTAGTCCTGGTTTGATCCTGCTTTAGTCCTGGTTTAGTCCTGCTTTAATCCTTCTTTTTAGTCCTGGTTTGATCCTGCTTTAGTCCAGGTTTAGTCCTGGTTTAGTCCTGCTTTAATCCTTCTTTTTAGTCCTGGTTTAGTCCTGCTTTAATCCTTCTTTTTAGTCCTGGTTTGGTCCTGCTTTAGACCAGGTTTAATCCTGATTTAGTCCTGCTTTAGTCCTTCTTTAGTCCAGGTTTAGTCCTGGTTCAATCCTGCTTTAGTCCTGGTCTAGTCACTGATCTCTCCGAGCGAGTCCTCTTCCATCTGCCTCCCGATCACCTCCAGTGTCACAGTCTTCTTCTGCCCTCTGCGCTCACCTGACTCCCCCTCGCTCAGGGCAGACGGCGCCCCCTGCTGGTGGTCCTTCAGAATGCCCTGTGCCAGTGCAGTGTGGGCGAGTGGTGCTGTGGGTTGTACCGGGGCGTACCAGGGCTGTGCCATCCCGTCTCCGCCTCCTCTGCCCCTGCGGAAACCCCCTCTGCCCGCTCTCACCAGCCCCCAGCCCTGAGACAGAGGAATAATAACATGTTTGAGCTATTCATCAATGGTGGTCAGAGACAAGCAGTGCTTTAAGTGGACTAAAATAAGTGCCGGTGCCACAGGGGTTGGTAGAGGGAAGAGATGAGTTGACTTCAGGCGGAGCATGTCAGACAGCTCAGTCCAGACGCTCCACCTCTTTCAAACTACAGCACCAAACCAGAGAAGCACTGGTTTTAGTCTAAACTGAATAGTGAGAATGTTACGAGATTCAACAAAGCTCAGGCAAGAAGCACATTCTTCTTCTCCTCTCTTGCGCTCTGATATGCGCTCCGCATCTCTTGCGTGGCGACACGTTTAAGACAGCCTGTTTTAGGCCTCTTTTACAGGAGGCATATTCTTGAACGAATTGACGAGCGAATCACTATGCACGAGCATTCGCAAGACTCGCTTCATTTCGCGTCCTGTTGTGCAGATGGGAAAGCTCTTGTTTATACACACAGAGAAGCGACGCGCTGCCATGCTCCCAAAATCAAAAATGGAACTCAGGCAGATTTTTTCTGCTTGTGGGTTGCACGGCGAAGCGAATTTCAGCCAGAATATGTAGAAAATACTAATTTAGGAGGAATTTGGAAGTGAAGAGATGACCACTACATGCCCCTCGTACATAGGCTACTTTAAATAGTTTGTTAGAAGGAACACGGCTCATTTGAGGAGGATTTAAAGCTTTTAATTTTTACTTTTGTAAATGGCTTGCAATTGAATAAATCAGCAAACCCAAAGGGTAAAGACAAAGGTGAGTCAACTCTTGTCATTGTATATCATAAGCGTGCAGTCTTATACCAGCCGAGCGCCCTTTGCGCCTGAGCGACTACGTGGCGTGCATTCACACTGCCAGTGAAGAGGGGAGAAGGGGCTACTGCCGTGCCTCTGTGTAGAGAGAGAGACGGAGGGAGACGGGGGAGAGTGGTGCAAGCAGTGTCTCGAATGAGGACAGGATTTACTCAGGTCAGATACAAGGTTCGGGTCCAGACGGGTTGGTGTTTGGATCCGGACCCAGTTCCGCTAATCCGTGACCTCTGCCTAATCCTGCATCGGTTAACTTATTTTCAAGAGCTGAAATACTCTCAAACTCTTTCAAATGCATCTCTAACTCAGCAACATTGGTTGACTTTTAACACATACACTATGCTAAAGCCCTGTTTAGAGTCAGGACTTCCATGTCCACACCTATTGTTAATGTTTCTTAAATTAAATTCAGTCAACATAGCCTCATGTTTGGGTTGCCAGATCTTATTCCTAAAACTAGATAGAAACAAACCTAAATCGTGTTAAGGCACCCAGCTTTCCTTTCTTAAGTGTTGATGCTACAATTTTCTTTATTAAAAAAGCCTAAATAAATTGTAACATAGGAATTGTAAACAAGTTAATTAGAATAACTTTCCACCTGTAGATGCGAGTCGTTTGTGTCCTGGACCCCTCTGGCCTGGTCCAGGTCTTTGGCGCTGAGCGAGGGCATCCTCACTGGCACCGTGTTCCCAAACTTGCAGTAATCCACGCAGTAACGGCCGTCTTCTTCTGTGATGATGGAGACGAAGCGGCGCCCCCACAGGATCTCCTCGGGAGTGTAGGAGGTGCGCGCCTGCATGCTGATCCCCGTCGTCTCCACCACTCCTGAAACACACAGCCAAAAAGAGGAATCAAACTCAGTATTAACCCTCGTGGCACTGAACGACGGGTCAAATGATGAGGAAAAAAAACCTATGGAATATACAGTACACTGCCTGACTAAAAAAAATGGGCCTACTGTTCAAAGTGAGTTGTCATATGTTAATATGTATCAGTATAAACAGTAATTCATAAACGAAATGTGACAGTGGACTTCAACAGTGATCATGTCACTCATTATTTAAGGCAGGTGTGCCCAAAGTGGGGCCTGCGGGCTAAATTTGGCCCTTCAAGATTTCTCAGGATTATCTTTGATTAATTTGTGCATGGAATAAACTCAACTCAATAGTCACTAAGGACATCAAAACAGCATGCCCTACTCACCACTACCCCAAGATGACGTGCCCAAAAAGCAATATTAGTCAAACCCATAAAACACTTTGATTTTGAATTTGATTTTGAGTTTGAATCTGTTAAAATACTGTTTTTCTCTACAGATGTTTCTTGATTTAAGAATTGAATAAACCTATAAAGTTGAATTTATGGTCAGCAAAGGCGCACTTTTGGGTCCTGACCCACCAGATGAGAACCATTGACTTAAAGCAGGGGTCACCAACCCTGTGCCCTTTGGGGCATCCCCAGACGAAAGGATATTTCAAAAAGAGATCTCAATAATAACTCATTCCTTTCTCTCAGACACTTTGAGCTTTGTTTAAGATAAATCTGAGCTACTGCTTGTTGCTCCTGTTGCTTCATTTTGTCTCCTGAGCAAAAGACTGAACAGAATCTCAGACTAAACTCCAGCTTAGATTTAAAAGAGATCTTTATTTTTCCTCATCTAAATCTAAAGTTTTCTCCATGTTTAATCTCTTCTCTTCTCATTTGTGTCAATCAAAGACAAAGATTTCAGATTAATCTAAAAATAATCTCATTTAAAGGTTGTCTGTTCTTTTCTCATATTTTTCTGACTATAGTTTTAAATTTCATGCAGCAATAACATTGAATACAGTAAAAAGTAAAGACAAAATGTGCTTTATTTGGCTTTTAAAAAGCATTAAATTTGTCTTGCTGCTGTAGAAACTATTCAATAAACTACATTTTTGAATTTAAAGCTTTCTCCATATTGTTATTTTGAAACTCTTTTTTGTGTCCATGGGAGACATTATTGAGGCATTAAAACAAATTCTCCAATGTGTCACCAGTAGATGAGACCTATGGAGACACATTGGAGAAGTTCTCTCTGGTCTCATCTGTTGCTCCGAGTGAATTTTAGGAGAAACAAATCAGAAACAAAATCAGATAAAACTAAAACTGAAATGAGACTAAAATGAGACTCACGTTTATGTCTCCATCAGCTAAAGAATAGGCACATTTCAGCAATAAAATTTCCCTCTGGTCTCCAGCAGACCTTGAGACTTTTTCTAAAAACAAAATAATACATTTTCTTTCAGTGATTCTTAAAAATGCTGTTTCCTTTCTTGTGAATCAGTATTTGTTTGAAAGAATTGATTTGTGACATGATATGGTTAATATCCACTTCTTATTTAGTATAACTTCAAATCTTTTGGATATGCCTTTTTTAAACTGGTGTCCTCAAACAACTTAATGCTCTTGAAGTAGCCCTCAGCACTAAAAAGGTTGGACCCCTGACTTAAAGTATATTTGATCACAGATCTGTTTGAATGGCCTTTCCAAATGTAAAACAGCATTGTTTTGACCCTTCGTCCCATAGTTTTGGCCCTCCATGGAAAATACTTTGGGCAACCCCTGATTAAAGGTGTGAGCCAGTTGTAGCTTCTGTTCCAGGCTTGATTGGTTGATAGCATTAACATTCTGCTGCTAATGCGGAATTTTGTGCAGCGATTGAAAGGATTATGATCATATTGCTAACAAAGTCTTTGCAGTAGAATAGACCACTAAAACAACTTCAGCCAGTTTCACTTTCAACTCCTTAGATCACAGCAGTACAGTAAACTGTACCGTACCTTCCAGTATGACAATGATCTCCAGGTCCTCGGCGGCCAGGCTGTGGGCCGACAGCTCGTACAGGGGGCTTCCGCGCTCGATGGTGTGGCTGATGATCAGAGGAGACACCAGGAAGATGCCGTTGCTCCTCAGAGGGTTCTCCACCTGAATGTCCAGCTGGCAGACGGGGACCACCTCGCCCTCCGCGGTCACTGTCCGACGGATCACCTGCACAGACACAAGCTCGCGTTTAAAGTCATCACCCTACATCTGTTTGTCTATGGCAGTGGTTCTCAACTGGTGGGATCATTTACAAGGATTTCACAGAGAACAGTTTTCGAAAAAAAATTCTGAAAGAAAATGTCCAAATGTTTTCGTTGATCATTATTTAAAAGTTGTTGGATTCACAAACCTGCCATATTATTCCGCTTACGCCAAAAAAATGGCGTAAGCGGTTCCATCGGCCGTTTTGTGTTCAGCCAACAAACTTAATTTAATATCTTGTTACTACATAATAAAAAGTTGATGGCCGATGGAACCGCTTACGCCATTTTTTTAATTTCCTATGGGGGCAACACTTTTTACAGTGTTCCCATGTAGAGCCAAACTTTAAAGAAGCTTTGCACAAATTATAGTATAATTATAGTGTTCAAAAAGTGGCCTAATTGAGGGGTCTGGAAGTCTGGACTCCTGCCCCAGAAAATATTCAAAGGAATTGACAACTTTATCAAAGCTTTTAGAGCATTTTAACAGTGCAAAAATATTTCTCAAAATGATTTTGGGAACGTGTATTCTGGAGGGCCGAATATAGCCCACAGACCTGGTGTTGCATAGCCCTGCTAGACCCATAGACCCAGGCCGGTGGGAATCCCTCTGCAGATAGGGCTGAAGGCTGTGAACATCCAGTCTTGAATTCATCCATCTATCCATCCATCTTCTTCTGCTTATCCGGTGCCGGGTTGCAGCGGCAGCAGTCCAAGTTGCCCGTGTCTCATTGCACCAGTCCCTTATGGCTCGTCCTGTAGATGGTGGGTCCACAGGAGCACGGCCCCACGATGCCCTTCTCTGGGTGACGTAGCTGGCCTTGATGGTCTCATCATAAGGGGCTTTTGAACCGCTCTTGGTCTGACCCGTCATCTAGGACCTTTTTGCCATGGGAGACCCTACAGGAGCATAATGCCCCAGACAACAGAGCTTCTAGGATCATTCGGGTGCTCAAACCCCTCCACCACGATAGTCACATGGTGGAAGGGTGATTATTATGATTCATTCATAGATTTCAACATTTTCACAGAGTATTGATTTTAATTTATCACAAAGATCATTCAGCCCTGAAACAGAAAAGAATCTGAAAAAATGTCTGCTTAAGATTTGATTTGTTTCAACCCAAAGCCGACCTCTTATATTATAATGTCCAGGTCAAACATTCCCGGGTCATTAATTACAGAATTGTCAGCACAGAGCCTCAGTTAGTACTTGTGCTTCACAGCAAGAAGGTCCAGGTTTGATCTCTGGTCCAGGCCTTTCTGTGGAGTACTGTATTAACTGTGAAACTGGGCACAAAGTGCTCAGGAAGTCAGTACTGGACAGCAGTTTTTTGGGGAAGGTGCTCTTTGGTGTTTGGAGAACAAAAACAAGAGAAAAACAAAGGCACTCCTCCCAAATTGTAATTCTCTATTTACATTTACATACTAAAAAGCCTTTATTGTACTGGGCTTATAAAACACATATTGCTGGTTTCTTCCACATGTATCGGCAACAAGCCTTTGTCAAGTCCCTGATATTTAAAATTGAATGACCAATACAGCCGCAATGTGTTGAGAGTTCATGTCTCCGGATCCCGTACTGATGTACTGTATGCTTTAGTGAACCGAAGTGAATCCAAATACAAGTCAGAAATTTATCCAAACACTGTAGCCACTGTCCTAACTTGGTCACGCTCACCTGCAGCTGGACGGTGGCGGAGATGATCATGCTCTTACGGAGGTCTCCCACTCGGAACATGAAGGTGGGCCGTCCGTTGCGGGGCGCGATGACGGCGTTCCTGGAGAAGATGAGCGTCTCGGCGCGACGATTGGCCTGAGCCGTCTTCATGAACACGCAGCCCAGCATCACCGCGTTGATGATGAGGCCCAGAATGTTCTGAATGATCAGGACCGTGATGGCCATGGGACACTCCTCCGTGACCATGCGGCCCCCGAACCCGATCGTCACCTGAGGAAGAGGAGGCCGGGAGGAAGAGGAGAGAGAGGACAAGGCAAAGTCAAGTCTGCAACCATGGATGACATTAAGACCGGAGTCAACCATCTTCCAGCAATGAGATTCCTTTACGAAATATAAAGAGTAGCTTTGGAAATACTTGAGTAACTATAGTCCAGGGGGGTTCAACATACAGGCCATGACTTGTAGAGCATACATTTCTGTCAAAAAAAAGTTAATCTCTAGCCCAATCCTGTGAGGAGTTATGAGTTTTTAAAGAAATGCCACTATAGTGAGGGAGGAAGTTAAACAGAATCGTGCACTTTGTGACAAGTTTTAGAAATTTTGCATGGTGATAGGTGTGGACACAAGCTTTCCAAAAACCATCAAGTCATTTGGGAAAAAAAGCCATTTCAACTTGGATAGACTCAGACAAACCAATGATTAGGAAGATTTATTGGCATGATTTTGGCGATAAGACCCCGGCAGAAGTCGTTAATGTATGAATTAGAGTTAGTATGATGGGTAGGTTAGTTAGCGTTAGGGATGACTTCCCCCGGAGCCTGGACACTGGTGGTGGTATGAGAGGCCAGTGAAGATGTAGCGAGGTGGAGCCCTGGTGATGGGGAGGAGGTGGGTTGCAGTACAGCTGGAAAGCGGATGAGCCATGATTGCGATTGGAGGTTTAAAATCCAGACCGAGGGAGATGATTGGCCGCGACGAAGGTGAGCTCTTGCGCCGATAGGCTGAGGAGGAGGAGAGGCCCTTGGAGACATATACATTGGCCTGAGGTAGGTGCCGCTGTAATTAGTCTTCCAGGTTGAATTTGCGCCTAGGCTTCATGTCTCGGTAAGTTTCTTACCAATTGAGCTGAAATTTGAACACAGTTTTCCTCACATTATATACTATGATTATATGTATGATGCATGCCGTGATCACCCAATTTCATTGCGATACTGTGATTTCATACAGGCAATTCAAGGTCACAGGGGCAAATATTGGCTTGATATGTGGAACCTTACGAGTTTCCTCCACATTGAAATTGCTTCTTGAGAATGTGATGGGAAGCTGTTGGCTGAATCTGGATGGGAGCGGATGTTCTCCTTAACAACACCTGAGGGTGCTGCATGCCTTCTAGGAGTATACACAGCATTCATATCATCTAAAAGAGCTCCAACCACCTGCTACTGGAGAATAATTCAAGATTACCAACCGATAATATGCCACTTTGTTCAAGGTCAACGAGTGGGCCAATAACTCTGAATGCCTGCACCGACTTGTGCACATGGTTCTTTGCTTTGGGACACACAAACTATGCCTGTTGGATACCTGTCTGTAAAAATACTTCCATTGGCAGATCATTAACTTACCTGCTCAAATCAAGTGCAAAGTGCAAAATCAAGAAGATTTAACTTATTTCTACATTACTTTTTGTAGTGTAACAACAAATGACCTCATGCCTCACCTGGAACCTAGACACAACCAAGACTAAACCAGGTGTAAAAAGCCCCCTACCTGGACCTCGATGGAGAAGAGGAAGGCGGAGGTGAAGGAGTGGATGGCGGTGACACAGGGCACAGGGCCCGGCTCTTCGTTGGGGTCGCGCGGCTCCAGATCTCCGTGAGCGAACGCCAGGAGCCACCAGATCATGGCGAAGAGCATCCAGGAGCAGAGGAACGCGGAGGTGAAGATCAGGAGAGAGTGCTGCCATTTCAGGTCCACCATCGTCGTGAACACATCCTGCAAGAACCTGCCCTGAGAGAGAACAAGCGGATCTGAATGATGTGGATAGTAGGACACGCATGATATGATCGAGAAAATGCAATATTTGATAACTGTCTCGGTCGATCCATTTTAATCCATTGAGGCGAGACACTGCAGGAGAATAGGGAAAAAAAACGAAATTGAGTGATATCAATTTGAAACTTTTGCCTTAGATTACGGATTTTGCCTTAGATTTGTATTTTTTCATATAAAAATAAGGCATTTTGTGTAAACATTTCCAAAAGTGCCTATATTTTCAGCAACAAAATCTAAATAATGGATAGATCCAGGTTTAACTTTATGGTTTTATTTTGTTGATATATTTGTCACAAAGATTTTGTGTCAGAAAGGGTTTTGGATATATTGTTTAGTTTTTGAATTAAGTAGTTATTAGTGAATAAATAAATGGGGGAAAAAATGTTGCCTTTTTTGGGGGGTTCAAGGCTTAATACTAAAGCAGGCAGGAATTAAATAATGAAAAAGCCTTCTGAACAAACCATCCAAATAAAGTGCAAGAGAAAGCGATATGGGGAGCGCTGCATGGATCTTCAAGTAAATACATTTAGGAACCAGTCAGGTGCTCTTTGGAAGTGGAAAGGGGTGACTTTGCAGTTCAAGCTGGTAACAGGTAAGCCAGCCAGGTGTAAAAAGCCGACCAACAAACTCCAAGGCTCTTGACGGTTGTACAGTATAAAAGCCTTTATTTAAACATGGCTATGTTAAAAAACGCACCAACGCGTTTCTGCTCAGATGAGCCTTCGTCAGGGTGCATACTGTGCATACTAGGCTGGCTTACCTGTTACCAGTTTGTTACAAGACTGGAAAGTTTGGAGTAGGGCTGGGCTGTATCGCATATCGATATACCGGTATAAGTTTTTGATATCGTTGTCATTTTTGATATCGTTGTGGATGCGATATAATTAGGTATGTGCACTCAGCTGATTTTGACTGAAGTCAGGACCAACGGCCTTCCCAAATTGGACGGAGCTCCCAGCTAATGCTTCACTCAGCTCCACTCAGAGCAGCATAAACACTGACTGGAGGTTTTAGGGGCAGCTGCTTAAAATGTAAAATTAATTGAAGGATGTATGTTGCTTGAGTAGATCAAATTTGAGGAAATTGGCATGGCCCAATCATATCGTCAAATATATCGTTATCGTGATATTTCTTTTTTAATTCGTGATATTGATTTTAGGTCATATCGCCCTGCCCTAGTTTGGAGTCTGTAGGAGCTACTAAAGTGGAGATGTTGTCGTGAGAAAAATGCATTTTGAGAAAATGATTATTGAAGTTAGAATTTGCAATATAGTTCTATGGAGAACCATTGAATCAGTGCAATAATTACACTCCTCATTAGGGGCGGGAACCTCTGGCTACCTCACGATTCAATACGATAAACGACAATGATGATGGTTAATGATTTATATTTGTTTTCATTTTTTAAATAGTGACTGATCACTACATTTAAATACACAACTATATGCCTGTTTCCAAAATGAAGAAATTAACCACAAGTTAATCTTATTTATAATTATAAACATTATCATTAAAGGTTATTTATTTGTGTGACAGTGTTTGGTCCCAGTGCTGCCCTCTACTGTCCTGACTGTGTTATTGACCATTACTGGCCTCTATTCACTGCGTAAGCTCTGATGCCTCGTTAACATTCATCAAGTCGTCAAAAGAGAACTAAATCGGTATCGTGCCACAAGAAATCGCAATATATCAGGAAAATATGGATATATTGTCATATCCCTACTCCTTATTGCAAAGATTAGGTAATTTATTTGTGTCCAGGGCAAGGTTTATATGGCCCAAAATCAGAAAATTAAAGAAATGTAGTTTTGCCTGCAGTGTCTCCCCTTAAAATGAACCTAAATTAGACAAATCATGACTAAAACTGAACTTTTGCTCCTTTTTGAGGGTCTGTGTTTTAGTTTTAGGCTAAATCACATTCTACTGAATCAGCAGATCATAATATTTTCAGATTAACCTTTTTTGACCTCCTTCATCTCACTATAAAAGGCCCAGATCCCTCTCCATATAAACAAATGATAATTGAAGATTATGAAGGGGACATTTTTCGACTCAACCTTATTTTGACCCCCATCTCTGATCTGAACCATTTTCTTTGATTGTAATCAGGGTTTAAAGCTCCCAACTCTGTCTTTCATTCATGAATGTTTGAGAGAAACCGTTTATTACATGTCTCAAAAACAACATTATTTATTCTTAGCATTACATGTTGCAACAGGTAATGGGGTTATTGCATCTTTGAGCATGTTTAGATTTGCCTTAGCAAGCAGAACGAAAATAAAGAATAGTAGAACACATATCTAAAGACTATTGTTATCGGGACTTGTGTTTGGATCATATTTAGTCTGGCTGGCATTGAGGTAAATATGCAGTAAATCAGAAATGATTTCTTTTGCTGCTGTGCTCCTGGTTTTGAAATACAGAACCAGTCAAAAGACTGGAAACACTTTTCAAATCCGGGACCTCTCTCTCTCTACCTCTCTCTTGCTCTTAGCCTCATTTCATTGAAGTAGCTCAGAGGCAAAAGGCTGGACACCTTTGCTATCGGACCCCCAGTATGAATCTAAACCTAAGTCCAGAGTGGTACCTGCTCCCTGATGTTCTTGTGGGCCACGTTGCATGACCCTGTTTTGGTGATGAAGCGCGCTCTTTGGGCCCGCGTCCTTGTGCTCTTCGGCTGGTTCTGATCCTCCGCCAAACGGGTCAAGAGGAACCCGTCCGGCAGCAGACCTTTCCTGGCCAACATCGTGTTACTGTGGCGGCGGCGGCTTCACGACTAGATGATCTGAGAGAGACCAAACAGAGAGAGGTTTGATTATGTGGACTCCTGGGAATCAACTGTCATAGTTTATAATATATCATAACAGTTTAAAGACTAATATTAGACTAAAACACAATTAAACAAGTTCATAATGTGTAAAACTATGACTAAAATGTCCATATTTTGGTTTGGCAAGAAGGCCAGCCTGCAAGCTTCCTGCACTTCTGCAAAAGGACCAGCATTTGACATTAAAACGTTACAATATAGATGCACACTACAGAGTCCACAATATACCAATTTTTAACATAAAACTAATAAACTAATTATTAGTGAAGAAATCTGTAAAAAAATAAAACATATGCCTTGTTTTTTGGGGTTCAAAACTCAATAAATCAGGCTAGGAATTAAATGTTGAAAAATCCCTCTGAAAAAACGTGTTCAAAACTGGACAATTTGGAGTATGTAGGAGCTACTAAAGTGAGAAAAATCAATTTTTAGAAAATGGTCATTGATTTTACAGATTCCCATGAAGTTCTATGGAGAAACGTTGAATCAGTGAAATAATTACACTTCTTATTGTAAATGTAGGCTATTTGTTTTTGGGCTTAAGGTTATATAATATTTTTAGTACAAATTTGTCCAAAACCTGAAAAATAAAATAGGGTAGTTCTGCCTGCACTATCTCCCCTTCATTCAACCATCTCTTTCTATGACAGCAAACACCATTACAGTAATTTGTGGTGTGTAACATGAGCTCATGAAGCCTTAAAGGTCCTGGGCCAAAAAACAATCAGATTTCACCACTGTAACATTTTATCAAAATACAATTTTTTATCATTTCCAAATTTCATAAATTTTAATATTGTGAAACTGATTTTTAAATGTCTTAATGGACTGGCCCCAGAGCCTTTGAGAGCATGTGTGAGCCGGCTGCAGAGCTGTGGCAGGTCCACCAGAGCAGCCTCTAGTGGAGACTGCAAGGTGCCTTTTAGAAAAACATCTTTCGCTCAGTCTGCGCTTTCGGTGAAAGGAGCCAATCTGTGGAACTTGCTTCCCGTCGAAATAAAATCCCTGACAAGACTCGGGTCTTTTAAAAAACTTTCAAAATCATGGATGTGCCAACAGCAACAGTGTGTTCATGTTTAATTGATTCTCTGTCGTGTCCTTTTTTATTCTCTTTCTTATTCTCTGTACAGTTTAAGTTTGTAACAGGCATTGTCTTTTCATTACTCATTTAACATTTTATATATACTGCACTTCTGTATTGTCAAAAAGCCCCTCTAGGGACAAGTGCTGCAAATTAGCTTCTGCTATAAGCGCTGTGATGCATACATCAGACTACTGTGCTACAGTTGTCTATGTTTTTTTTCTTTTGTATCTGTCCCTATCAAATAAACCAAATAAATAAATAAGCATACCTGTCCCTATTCAAATAAACATAAATAAATAAACCATCTCTTTCTATGACAGCAAACACAATTACAGTCATTTATTCCTGCAGAAGTGCTAAAATACATTAATAACTTTTATTTTTATTAATTAAAACGCAAATCACTGAGTATTGACGCTCCTCACATGATGGACAGCCTACGTGCAGACCAGGAGGATCTCATATAACGTTAGCATCCTCGATTTCTATATTTACAATACATAAAAAGACACACACACACACACACACACACAATACATTAATATAAACAAAAATTGAACGACTTAGATGTAATTTTAGCTAGGTAAACCCCACAAATTTCAAGGATGATCGGTTTCCTCCTGAAATGGAAGCGAATCGCGTGTTGAAAAACATTTTTTAAGACAACACCGATCGCAAAATAAGAAATAAATATTACCTTTCTTCAGGGGCGTTTGGAGATGAGAAGTGTAGTGTTTTTTATGTAAAATTAGGCTCCATCGCTCCATCCACATCCATCCGCAGCATCACAGACAAAACAAACAGCGAAGACTGAGATACTTCCGGTAACTAGTCTTCAAAATAAAACTTAAAAAAAAAAAAAAAAAGGTTCTTGTGACAAAGCACGAGCTTTTTAAATTATCTTTGACTAAATTGTGGAATAAAATCTTACCTTTCTTCAGGGGCGTTTGGAAATGAAATGTGTATTGTTTTTATGTAAAATTAAGCTCCATTTCTATCCATCCGCAGCATCAGCATCACAGACAAAATAAACAGCGGAGATTGAGCTACTTCCGGTAACAAGTCTTCAAAATACTTTTCAAAATAAAACGTTCTCGTGACAAGACAAAAAAAAAACAGATTTTTACATTATTTTTGATTAAATTGTGGAATAAAATCTTGTGCTTCATATTAAAACTACATTTTATAACACAATATGCACACAATATTAATTTATTTAATTCTGGGCTGTGTGGAGTGGGGTAAATAGGCTGGTTGACACTGCAGGCAGAAGTCAATTTATTTTAATTTCAAGGTTTTGAGCAAGTTTACTCATAACATATAGACTAAACCTTCACCTGGTAACAAAGGAGTGTATTTATTGCACTGATTAACGTTTCTCGATAAAATTACAGTATGGGAATTTGAAACTTCATTGACCGTTTTCACAAAATGCATTTTTCTCACATTGTGGCAACAAAATTTCGAGTGTGGTGTCTAAAATGACTGGGAAAACACAAGCTGGATGCAGAAAACACAAACAGTGAAATTTTTAATGATTTGTTAAAGTCTGTGTGACACCCACATGCACCAGCACAAACACAATAATCATCAAATCAATCTATCAAAAAATGGTGTTAGTTTTCTCTTCTCAACTTATAGCTAATTTATTGTTTGTAATTTTTTATACTGTTTATTTTAGGTTTTGGGAATGTAAATAAATATGATTATGTTTGCACAATTTACAAATATACCCGACACAGTGTAAACCACCAAATCTGTAGCTCAGCACGAATGAGATGCACAAATTTGATCAATGAAAACAATGTGTGTGAAAATATTTTCACACACAAAACAGTCAAACTGTGAAGGGCAAAGCTGCTATTTGAGTTTGGGAAAATGTGCTGTTTTTCCACCAAACCTGTGAAGCGTGACTCCAGCGTAGAGCGGCTGAGTGAACCTGGTCATGGTTTGGTCTTGAATGCTGTAAAACGACAGAGCCCCAGCACCGTGGTCCAGGTAAATCCCGATTGTGAACGAGAAAGGACCAGAGACCTCAGACTTGACTTAGCAGATTAAGGCCCATGATTTACTGTATCATTGGATTCAAATATAGTTTCTTCAGAGCCTCCTTTCCTCTGAATGTCTCTGTATGTAACTGTATGTTTGTTTATATCAAACACCCCGCTCCACTCCACCTCCCAGTAACAGCGGCTCGTCAGACTCTCTCTGCTCAGGACATGAATTGTGTTGAATATTGTAAGAAGTCCTCTCTGAAAAAGCAAGTTCTACTAGTGGCTGCAATGATGTCATCGTAGCCACTCAATCAAATTGTGAAGGCAAAGCTGCTATTAAAGTTTGGGAAAATGTGCAGTGTCTCCATAGTCCCAGTGAAGCCAGACTCCAGCATAGAGCGGCTGAGTGAACCTGCTGTGGACTCTGTGGAGGAGGGTCATGGTTTGGTCCTGAACGCAGTAAAACGACAGAGCCCCTGCACCGTGGTCCAGGTAAACCCCGATTCTGAACGAAAAAGGACCAGAGACCCCGGACTCGACTGAGTTAAAACTAAATAAATAACTCTTAATGAATTGGTTACAGTCTAACGCCCAGGATTTATCATTGAATCCTAATCTACTTTCACCAGAGTCCCCTTTCCTCTGAATGTCTCTGTATGAAACTGCGATACAAACACACCCGCTCCACTCCACCTCCCAGTAACAGCGGCCCGTCAGACTCTCTCTGCTCAGGACCTGAGGCCAGTGACTGAATCTGTCCGAATGATCTGGATAACTCTGGTCTTCCCTCATAACTGTTACTCTTCTGTTTCCATCAGACAGGATCAGACGTGTATATACTGTGTTTGTGTCCAGAGTGATTTGTGCTGAATATTGTAAGAAGTCCTCTCTGGTGCTGGGTTCAGCTGGAGACAGTAAATCCACTGGTCTCAGAGCCAGTGAGACGTTGGTCAGTTCCTCCTCCAGACTGAGCTTTAGTTTGTGGCTGAGTTCTGACACGGCTGTGGTCACATCCTCAAAGTAGCGGTGGCGGGGCCCTGTCTGAATCTCTGTCTGAATCTCTGTCCTCTGTGTGTCTGTGGACAGTGAAGGATAGAGCTGTAGAAACTGGTTGTGGTCCGGTGTGAGGGACAGTGTGTCCAGCTCAGAGATGTTCCTCTTCAGCTCAGTCACGTCCCGCTGCACTTGGTCCTGAAGCTGTTGGACTCGTCTCAGTTGGGTCTGCTCCTCGGAGTGGATCTGCTGCTCCACTTCAGAGCGTCTTTTCTCCAGGAGAAGGGCAATCTCTCTGAAGCTGTCCCCACTGCGCTGCACTGCTGTGTGGGCAGAGCGGCTGATGCCCTTGGCCTCCTGCTGGAGCCTCTTCAGGTCTGTCTCTTTCTGCTGGAGGCTCTGGAGCAGCAGTGACCTTTGACCTGGCAGCTGTTCCTGCCTCTGGGCCCTCTCTGTGGCTGAGGACACAATGTCATGGCCCTTGTGTTGGTCCACAGAGCAGAGGTAGCAGATGAGCTGCTGGTCGGTGCGGCAGAACATCTTCTTCACTTCGTCGTGTTGAGAGCAGATGTTTTCTTGCAGCTTGTTAGAGGGCGCCACCAGCTGGTGTTTCTTAAACACTGCAGCATCATAATGAGGCTGGAGGTGGCTCTCACAGAACGAAGCCAAACACTGCAGACAGGACTTGACAGCTTTCAGTTTCCTCCCAGTGCACACATCACAGGGCACGTCCTGAG
>OMNZ01040932.1:0-19340 GCA_900303255.1 Lesueurigobius sanzi | reverse complement strand
CTGGAGCTGTACTACAGCGTTTCCAAACACCTGAGTAGATCCATGTGGATGCACACATTTACTGAACAGGCTCCAGAGTGTTTTTGAAATTATACGCGTTTTGTCTTCGCGTGGACGGGGCCTTAGGGGTGCAGCCAAATTACCATTTTACAGTGATTTAACGAGACGTGCTTACCAGTAATGCCATGACTTGCCTACGAAGTTGCTGGCTTTACGCCTTTGGCCGCAGGCTTTACGCTCCTACACGACGAGCATCAACAAACAAGCCGCTTAGCATACTAGGCTACCCGAGTCCTGGACCAGCGGATGTGACATGCGAGAGAGAAGAGACAGGTGCGCCCCCTACGCCCGATTGGGTACATGCAGGAGCGTTTCACCTCACTACACATTGATGTTAGTCGCAACGTGTCATCGTTGTCCATGTTAAAAAGGAATTTTAGTTGCTTTTCTGCTTCTCATTCACATGGAATGGGTCCAGCAAGGGAAAGGGAATCTTATTTGTATAGCGCTTTTCATATAACACAGTCACACCCAAAGCGCTTCATACATGAAAGGGTCAAGTTAAAGTTTATTTATATAGCACATTTTAAAAACAGACACAAAGTGCTTTCCAAACACAATAAAGAAAATATACAAAAAATACAAAAAGTATGGATCCGCTAACATCAGAGTCTCATTTAGCTTGAATTAAAAGCCAGGTTAAAGAAATGCGTCTTTAGCTGCGACTTGAAACTCTCCACAGAGGAGGCAGCTCTTATGTACAGAGGGAGAGAGTTCCAAAGTTTAGGCCCTGCCACTGCAAAGGCTCTGTCTCCTCTGGTTTTTAATCTAGACCTGGGGCAGTCCAACAGAATGAGGGGGGCTCATTCACTCCATGTTGATGGTGGTAAGCAACATTTGTAGTCACAGTTTCCCCTGGGGCAGACTGACAAAAGCGAGGCTGCTCACATCTGCGCCAACGGTCCCTCCGACCACCACCAACCACTCACACAGAGGCATTGGGTGAAGTGTCTTGCCCAAGGACACAACGACAGTCTGCACCTGCAGACTGAGACGACAGTCGACACCCTCGTCATGAGACGACCCGCCGTACCATCTGCGCCACAGTCGCCCCGAGCAAGTGTTCTCCTTATTTGCGGATCAGGCTAGGAATTGAATATTGAAAAATCCTTCTAAACAAAGCTTCAAAATGTTGCCAAGTACAAGACTGGAAAGTTTGATGGCTGTGGGAGCTGGTAGAGTGGAGGTGTTGTTGCAAGAAAGTGACCTTGAAGTTACAATTTTTGGTGTAAATCTATGGAGAAATGTTTAATCAGTGCAATAATTATACACCATTATTGTTAAGATATGGTAATGTATTTGTTTCCAGGTGAAAGTTTATATGTTAGGAGGTTAAACAAAATGTCAACGCCTCCCTTCATGGTGTTCGTTCTATTTGAGAACTGGCGTATTTACAGAGAAATGTGCACCTCAGACCGGTTCCACTGTGTTGGAGAAGAGAGGAAAGAGTTGGTAAAGTACATAAAGATAGATGTCATTGAAAGTCAGTCATGGTCGGTGGATCTTGCCTTGGCGGTTACCGTGGAAACAGCTGTGTGGCGAGAGTGAAGGACGGGCCGCGGAGTCACACAGCGTTTTTAAGAGACATGGACTGGAGGCAGCGAACAGGAACCAGCACCAGAGCACCACACGCTCCTTCAGACGCAGAGGAGGGGAATTAAAACTGGATTAGTAAAGTGCGTGGAGACAAGTAACGACTCTAAAACGTTACTATAAAAGGCACGTTAAGAACAGGCAAGAGAAGAGATGAAATATTTCTCTATAGAACTATGGGAAACTGTAACTTCAATGACCATTTTCTCAAAGTGCATTTTTTTTCCAACATTGAGGCATTAACATCTCCACTTCAGAAGTACCTATATACAGACTCCACTCATGGACTCATGTTTGTTCATTTCTAGCCCGATTTACTGAGTTTTGAACCTAAAAAACAATGCAATTTTTTAATATTTCCAGATTTATTCACAAATAACTAGTTTATTCAAACAAACAAAACTGTGAATGAATCAGGCTAGGAATTAGATATTCCTCAAAAATCCCTCTGAAAGAATTAGTGTTAAATCCAAGACTGTAAAGTTTGGTGCAAAATTAGAATATTATAAAAAAGTTGATTTATTTCTGTAATTCCATTCAAAAAGTGAAACTTTCATAAACATATACATTCATTCCACACAGACTGATATATTTCAAGTGTTAATTTTGATGTTTATAACTGAAAACTATCTCAGAAAATTAGAATATTGTGAAAAGGTTGAATATTGAAGACGCCTGGTGCCACACTCTGAAAACACCTCAAAGGCCTTTAAATGCTCTCAATCTAGTTCTGTAGCTACACAATCATGGGGAAGACTGCTTTTGTCATGATATTCAAATGTTTTGATGAGCACCTGTATGTAGGTGCTTCTTGAGTAGAAAACATTTAGAGAAAACAGGCTGTAAAGTTCTATAATGTGTGCCCATGTGTGTGTTTGTATCTGCGGACACTTGTTGCTGGTCGCCCAGACAGGAAATGCCCATATTTGGGTCGCAGAGTCTTGTTGGTTGCATTACGAGCACCACGTGGACCACACACTTCAATATTTGTCAAGGATACACACATGAGAAACGCAGCAGAGTGCAGTGATAGTGACCTCCTGACAAAGTGTTGATTTGGTTTACAAAGAGTTTGGTTTACTCTGACATTACAGTAAAACTAAGATGTCAAGGGACAAAACCCAAAAATCTAAAAATGTATTACTGCATGAAAAAAATATCTGAAGAGATTATTTGCAAAAACAGATAAGTGCCATTGACAAAAATCAACATATGCTTGTAGTTTTCTCTTTTTGTAGATGAGATTTTAATGACCAGATCTATTTTAGTGCTTCAGAAATATGAAGTCACTTGTTATTGATCAAATTAATTCACCTTTAACTTTACTGGTGCCACCTGCAGAGTACGGTAATACAAATTTAAAACAACTTAGCAAAAAATTCAAAATGGAGATGTCTGCTTTTGCAAACAAACTCTTCATCTGTTTTCACCAAAGCCCAGTATCTAGTTTTAGAGATTGGGGAGAATACTTTGAAATTGTATTCAGTTACAGAATACTGAGTACTTGTCTTAAAATGTATTTTGTAACATTCAGTTACTTTGCCTAATCAATGTACTACACCAGTTTCAAGAGTTATCCTCTGGGAAAATCCATGTTGGTATTGCCAAAGGTTCAGCAGTCCTCTGTGAAGTGACGATCTCAAACAAGCTGGGGAAAGCAGCTCCCACCGATATAATCCACGCATGTCTGGCGATAAGCCTCTTCTTTGGGAAGGCTGAACAAAGTCCTATACCCCTATCAACCAAACACGCATTTTCGTCACCTAGCTAGACATTATCTTTGGTGCAGGTTAGAAAGAAATCACTTCAGAACTTGTGAAGAGAGCTGTGGAGATTGCCTCTGAGAGAGTGGGCGTGTATGTTATCAGTGGCGTGCACAGACATTTTGAGGGGCAGGTGCTCAACTGAGAAAAAAAGGGCACAATTGTTACAATTGCCATGCAGAATTTTATTTCTACTTCATCGTGATTGATTTTAGTGAATGTAATTATAACAGTAACATGTCATAATTATTAATTTTAAGCTTTAAGCTTGTAGGACTGATAATGAAAGGCCTACTTCAAGTCAGTGGAGGACAATAACAAACACACACTGGCCTCTGTCTGGTCCAGTTAGAAAGGTCAAATATCCTGCCCATTATGTACCAGGCATCACACAGGCACTATCAAACATTTCTCTATTAATATCTGAGCAAGGCACCAACCAGACAGAAACATTAATTATGATAATGTGATGTCAGTCAGAACTCAGAACACTTATAAAATTATTAGATTTTTTTTTATTATTTTTATTTTCTAGTTTTATGCATGCCTTAAAGTTATAGCCTTTATCTAATTATTACTATTTTTTTTTCTCCATAGTTTATATCTTATTTTATATCTATATTTATATTTCATGTTGCACGAGTACACCAAAGTAAAATCCTAGTCTGTGAAACCTTCATTGACAATGGCAATAAACTCTATTCTGATTCTGATTCTAAAAGTGCTTATGATTAGCCAATAATAAACACCAACACTGGGCTTCATCTGCCTCACGCAGCCTGCTGTCCGGCCTCTTTCAGAGTGTCCTCCTCTGCACCTCTCTCTCTCAGCCCACATGCCCTGCCCCTCCAGTGTCCAGTGTTTAGTGCGACTGTCTGAGTCTTGATTATAAGCGATGTCTCACTTTATGGCAGTTTTTTACCGCGAGACACAACACCGCTAAAGAGTTCATCTTACCGCTGCACTGATCCGGTCTGTCCCGACGCGCCGCTGTCAGACCAAAGTGCGCCCTCGCGTCGTCTTCTCCGTTGATCCCGTTTCATTTGTGCTTCCAAAACAATCCAGTCTTTCCACACAACTCTGTACATTTAAAAAAGTTTACACTGTTGTCCCGTGTTTCAGATGGACTGTACCACTCCTTTGATCTATTTGGCTCTATCTGTGCACGTCCCTGTATGTTATGGTGCAGTACTTCCTCGAGGGGGCCTGTCCTTACATGGTTACGTAAGCATTTAAGATCGAGTCGTTTTCCAGGACTGGGCAGAGCAGCAGCTAAGAGAGCAGGATTCATCAGGATTGCTCAGACGTGTGTGTGTGAAGCCAAAAACTGTTTTGGGGGTTTTTAATGAGGAAATAACGTTATAACATGGCTAAAAGCTCAGAAAGTTGGTTTTAGATTATATTGGCCCTTTATTAATTCTACACAATTATAACCTCAATATCTTACCTTTTAGTGTGAGACAGAGCTGCTCTAAGCTTCCAAGCCTAAAGGAAAGTGTGGTTCCATGATCAAAATCTCTGGTAAATGCACCCAATCGAATGTTTAACTTCATTGACCACTGATTTTAAAAGTAAACTACCTGGTTTAAACTGACTCCACTACAAGGAGAAAAACAGAGCAAAGAAAATAGCTGGGGCCATTCTTTGCTGGTGAAGGTGAATGAAGCTGTTTAAATGAAGCCTAGAACAATAGCTGTGATGTATTGCTGCGTAAGTGGATGTGACAAAGATATAACAATAAATACAAGCTACATTTTCATGCTCCAATTAAGTTTTCAAGATGATGCGGCTTTGTTTCGTCCCCTCATCCTTCCCACTTGTTTTGCAGGTGCACGAGACCAGCCCATGTTCACTCACAATGGAGCCTTTTCTATCTGATCATCTGCTTTCCACAATGATGACATCCATTCTGCAGCCTCTCTGTCCTGTTCTGCACTCGTCCCTGATAGAGGAATTCATTATGGAGAGAATGAAAAGGAAGCACAAACACTCACACAAAAGAGATTCCGGAGCAGCTGATAACTCCGTGACCAGAGCCGCCTCTCCGGTAATGTTATCTTAATTAGATTCATAATGAGATCTGGACCTGGTTTTTGCATGGAACATGGGCACAAATGGCGGCGTCATGTGAGCAGAGATATTTCCACGAGAAAAATTCCGAAAAAAGTGAGCCAAATAGTTATGCAAGCATACGAAATGTTGCACTTCAACTCACTAAAAGTATTTCAGCTCAAGGACAGTATGGATGTGAGTGGTATGACAGGGGTGGATCAAATGATGACTTTGATTAATATAAATAGGAAAATACTATGGACAAAACATTTTGTTATTTTTTAATGAATAATAATAATGAGAACTGTGTTGATTCACCTCATGTGATCAATATTTAAACATTGGACAAAGCCCTACAGGACTGTAGCCTGATATATTTTAACAATGGCTTACATTTGTATTACGAGGCCCTGCGCCACCAGGGCTGTAGCCAGCACTTTAGAAATAGTTAGACGAAAATATGTGGGGGGTCTGAGGGTCCTCCCCCAGGAAATTTTGAATTACAAAGATATCAATGTGCAATGTGGTGTATTTTGAATGGCCTTATTCTATTTTAATCAGTCTCATTACACAAATAAACAAAAGGCCACATTATTATTATAATTATTACAACACAGACAATTTTAAAGGTGCTATTAATTTAAATGTATTATATTTATCTATCCATTGTTTTATATTTACTGCCAACCCCTGATTGGACATGACATGTGCTGATGTCTGTGAAGCCTCTGAGGCGACTCTTGTTGTAATATTGGGCAGTACAAAAATAAATGGATTGTGTTTCCCAGTGGGGCCTGACATTTCCCCAACGGTCTCCCATCACAGTAGTGACCAGGACTTTTTATTTAAATATACTCTCGATGCTATGTCCATGTTGACCCCACAGTCTATGATCTACATCCACAGCTGGCAAAAGTCCCAAACATCTATGAAGAACTAAATTGTGTTTCTATTTAGAATTAGCCCTTTTTTTCCTGGTTTGTCTCTCAATAAGTTGTGTTCATGTTATACAATTCTATTTCAGTTGGAGCAGGTGCCAATTAGGGTTGCACGTTTTGTAATTTTTCTTTAACCAGAGCCCTTAGCGGTTAATACTCTGTTGACCGTTTCATCCCCACACTGAGCTACTGGTAGGAGATCCCTGCCAGGGCCACCTTAATGTATTCATAGGCCCCAGGGCTTACATAGGATTGTAGGCCCCCCTCAGCGCCAACCCTAACCCTAAATCCCACAAAAATGTGAATTCCTTCCTTTTTAAAACATCTTGGCTGCGCCCTAGTGGCTGGATTGAGCATTTTATTTTTTTCTTAAAAATGTTATAACTCCTGACAGGAATGGGCTAGAGACTTACACCCCCCTCCCCTTAATTCTGATAGGCCCTTGACTATGGTCGGCTCCAGCCCCTGCTAGCCCATTGGATGGCCTCTGGCCTAAGACAAGAAATGAGTGTATAGATACTAGCAGGCAATCAGCTGCCCCCCACCACAATTCTTAACTATAGGCTTTTAGAATGTTATGATAAATAAAATTAAAAATGATGTCACTGTATTCACAATCTGAAACCTTATCTCCGTCATGAACTTTTCCAGTACTGCAACATGCCATCCACACATTTTCTTCATATTACGTCTAAATAAAGCTGTGACATTTCCCTAGCTCCGTTCCCATATCTCCAGCATGTGTCACCGTATTTTCGCCGTGTAGGAGAAAGTGTCCGCGGTCGGTAGAAACACAGTGTGCTGCTTTTGTGAACTTGAGCAGTGCCGTTGTCGAGTGGAGTGACATTAACAGCGGCACAGACTGCGGCTGACCTTTGGCGCTCTCTGAAACACCTCACGCCCTCTGCCTCCGCTCTCCTGATTAATCGCCTGTTGTTCCCACCTCAAGGAGACCAGGCGTTTATTTACCCCGAGTCGAGGAGCTCCGCGCAGGGGGCCGTGGGGGGACGACAGCGGAGAGGTCAGGAGGAAGAAGAGGGTTTGTGAGGGAGTGCAGGACAAATGTTTGGCTCGGGGAGTAAGGGGTCTTTTTCGAAAACGCACTGTGAATGGTGATATTTTGCAGTTAAATTTGCTTGAATTCAGAATACTTGACCTTATTTTGAGCTATTTTGACCTGCCAAGTAAAATTTGTTTTGCACTTATCTCAGTGGGACTTTCCTGGTTAAATAAACGTCAAATAAAAAAATAAAAAGTTTTGTTTACCTGCTTGACTAGTTGCCAGTCACAGGGGAAGCTTGCCCCTGGGTCTATGTTATGTTCCACATCCTGAGTGTTGAAATCAGTGTATTCAGAAGAAAGTAGCTCCATAATGACCATATGATCATAATAACCAAGCCTTTATCTTAGGTTTCCTGAGATGTCAGTTTGTGTTCATGTGTGTTTGTTACCTCACTTCTTGTATCTTTGTTTATTTGCACTTTTCCAGCTCCTCTGTGCTCTTGATCACGAAGATCTTTGCCTCCTCAGGTGTTCCGTTAAGTTTTATGAAGACTTTGCAGTTGGATGTCCATGTGTTTTGTATCTTTTATTGCTATCTCAAGTCGCGGGCCATTTTTCAAACTCTGCATTCGGTTTGAAGAGATGCTCATTCATGTAGATGTTGGATCCTTTCAGTTTAGGTCCCTGTTTAAGCAGCGCGATTTTGTGCTTTCTGCTTACAAACTTCAGTATGACAGCTGGTTTGATGTTGGTGTTCCTCCTTGGAAGAGGGTGGCATCGATGTGGCTTGTGTCCAACAGACAATTCAGAGCTGTTCAGAGAGTTGTTGAGCAACAATTCAAAACCAGACCACAGTGAAAAAAAAAAAAATCACTAAATTATTTGCATTGCAATAGTCGAGCTATTTGCAAAACAATAGCAATTTCATTTGCAATGAACTATTGTGCTGCCGTGAGTAGCACCAATCAATTTGGGGGCCCCAGCTGCCTGCTTTGCTTAATGGCAAGGGGCTCTGCACAAGCGGACTGAGGGCCAAACCGAGCAGGCCAAACTAAAACCTACTTATGGAACCAGGACTCCCCTGAACGAGACTCTTAATCTAGGTGGGACTTTCCTGGATACAAAATGTCAAATAAACATGTTTCTAACAATAGATTTGGGATAAACAACTGTTTTTTAGAATAAGGTGGAGCTAATTTCAGCTGGAGAGGTATAAAGTCCTATACCCATGCTGCTTGCGCTCAAATAATTTCGAACTGCTCAGCATAGCACTCAGATGACGCATACTATTGGACAGACTGGATTAGCTGAGGCTCAACGTCATTGAGTACAATTGATAAGATTGGCTCTGGGCCACGTGCAGATGCATATGATAGATATTCGTAGCGCCCAATAAATGGCTATGGACAATCATAAACCACACCTCTCCTACGAGAAAATGAATGGGTGGTTCCCAGACTAAATATCACATGTGATATTTTGGCTGGCGCTAGCCCGGCTAATGAAGTCCTACACTGAAAAAAGTATTCTAGATATGAGTAACATTTTCTTGAAAGAAGTAAATTTGTGACAGCACATGGCTTTCGGGGCCACAAGTCGCAGCACAACATCGGAGCAAAACAGCAGAGAAGTGATTTTTTTTGAAAATTAATGATTTTGGCTTTTTTGCAGAATCTGTTAGTTGAGATCATGGAGAAGCCTCTCCATGTTTCAGATAACAGTATTGGTATCTTTAAAAGCGTACATTTTGTGTTTGAAAACCCGGTGTATTTTCAGGATATTCAGTGGTCGTGTGCCGCGGCACAGTTCATTTCCATACTGGACATTCATGTGTGATCATTTCAGACAGTATTCTCGTAGTAAAAAGCTTAAATTGCTTACTTTGTGTTGTCTTCATCCAAAGAATTGGATAAACAATTCTTTGGATGAAGAAAGAATTGTTCTTCATCTGTTGTTGTCACAAGCTGATGTTTCTTTAGCGAGCTGTGGGAGCCTCCGAGTCTTTGTGAACGATCTTCCCCAGACAAGATGCTCCTGCTCTGTGAATGTCTACTCCAAATCCCGGCCCATGTTTATGGAGTCTCCTGCGATGTTTACCTCCTATTTTACAAACGTAGTCCATATGAAAGTGGCGCCAAGTTGCGTGAATGAGAGAAATGTCGGTACTTCAGCCTCGTTCCGCCGCCATTTGAGCATAGAATTTTTTTTTTAGAAAAAACATGCAGCGTCACTGCGCCACGTCACCGCAAACTGATTGACAGTCGCTTCAGCCAATGACAAACGGACAACGGAAATGACATGTAAATGAGGACCACTGTCTCAAACAAGCCAGAAGGCTTATCTCAGGTTTACCTCTTCCAAAGGGCCAACCTTCAAATGGCCACAACTTCTCCAAATATTATCAGATTTCCATGTGTTTACACATTTTTGGAAAGCCTGGAGACTACACTTTCAGAATCTGTGAATAACTCATAATTCCCTAGTTTTTTACACTTAAATTAAGAACTAATTAACTTACTTTTTGCAGTGCAGTGTGCACACCAAAACAATTGAGGAAGTTGGCGGAAGTCTTCAATTGGAAAACAACCCAGAGCATATGACAAATTTTGCAACACTTTTCTATGATTTACTATGACGGTGATCTTCTGTATAATTTTTCAGTTTTTGTTTGTAGAGTCAAAAATATTGTACCAAAGTTGCCTCGAATCCCACCCTGTCCCCCTTTAAATGCAGGCTTTGGATTCCGTTTATGGCTGCACCATCTCCACCTCCACCATCGCTGCCGCTGCTGGGGATAATAAAGAGGTTTGTTGCGGAGCTCAGCACTCGGCGTCTCCTCAGTGTCAACTTTAACTGTGTCAGAGCCACTTAGCGAGCGCAGCATGAATATGGATGAGCCGAGGGGCTGAGAGTAGGGATGTTTACTCCATGTAGGCCAGGCGTCTGCAGACTGGAGCCCGACCCGACAGAGAGCCAAAATCTGACCAAAAAAACAACAACAACTTTGGAGCCAAATGTTGATCGATCGGAGGCAAAGTTGGGTGTAGAAACAATATAATGATGGACGGATCGATCCTATATGAATACGGCATTGACCTCCATTTCCAGAGGGGAGGTGAGCAGCCAAAATATTTACTCAAGTCGGAGCAATGTTGCATTAAAATAACTTAACTCAAGAAGAAGTAAAAAGCGTGGACCTAAATAATTACTCAAGCAAGAGTAAAAAAGTACTAGGAGAATATGTTACGTAGCCTCTTAAACCCTACAGGTACCATCTTGTGAGATTCTTTTTTTCAGACACTAGGATTAGAAATGTTGTTTCTTTACCTTGACATGTTTCAGCTGCTAACTGCGAGCCTCATCAGAAGTGTCACCGGTGAGTGGTGACGTGTCAGCTTATCAGCTGTTCTTACTTCCGAGGCATGGCCAGTCTGATGGTCCTGACAGGTCCATCAGACTGGCCATGCATAGTGTCATCAAAAGTATCGATGTTAGTGTAAAATGTATTGGAAATTGTGTCATGCCACAAAATATTGTGATATATCGGAAAATCGATATAATGTTACACCCCTATTTAGTATGTAAATTATAAAAGTAAGTATCTAGACCATTCCTGTGAGGAGTTTTTACTAAAGCTCAGTCCAGCCACTAGGAGGCAGCCAAAATCTTAAAAATAACTTATAAAGCAGAGGGCACTGCCATAACTAGAGATCAGGAAATAAACTGCATTTTAGCAACATGGTAATGGTTAGCCTGCCCCAGGGCCAAGTGTGGAGTGAATGGATAATGACGACAGTGCAGCGCTTTGAGAAACTTGTGACACAGGCTTGTAAAGCGCAATGAAAATACAAGTCATTGTAGATGTACAAGACCAAATCAGCACCATTTTAAAATGTCAATCAAATGTGATCAGCTGAATTATCACAGTGCTCATTATTATTCATTTATTGAAAAATGTTTTCTCCATAGTACTTTCCTGTTTACAATATGTGGCCTGTGACCCGCCGTGGGATCTGAATTTCGGCCCACAATACAAAAATGAGTTTGACACTTATCTCAACTCATGTGCATGCTGCCCCTCATGGTTAAACGGTGAACTGCAATTTGGATTTAATATCAGGAATCCTAGCTCTACTATCACTTGGTATCAGCTCGAAACTAAAATCCCAGGTACTGGCATCACTAAATGGCAGCACAGTGGTGAAATGCAAACAGATTTCACTATGACAACACTAAAGTGTTCCTCATCCATGATCTTAGTTGCTTTGTTATGAAGGCCATTTCTTATGAGAATTGCATGTGCATGTGTTGAAATGGAGGAAACAGAAGGGAAAAAGATTGATTCAATATTATGTTGTGAGTGTTTAGCCATAGTAAAGAACATTAAAATGACCTTATCCTGGATCCCATTTGGTATAGCACACATAACGCTACAGTAAAGACAACCCACTAGACATCAGGTGCTCCTTCTGTCTGACTCTCTGTCTTTGGCCAAATCATGAGAACGCAATCTGTTTGGTTTGGTATTTAGTCGGACAGAGAAGCAAGAAGGGATTTTGGATATCATGTTCAGTTTTTTAATAAACTCGTTTTGAATAGAACAAATCTATTTTGCCTTTTTTGGAGTTGAAAACTCAATAAATCTGGCTAGCAATTAACTATCCTTCAAAATATTGTCCAGTCCAAAACTAAATGTTGGGAGAGAATAATTACATTCTGAGAATTGTCATTGAAATACAATTTCCCATACAGTTGGAGAAATGTTGAGTCTGTGCAATAATTACACTACTTATTGTAAACATTTAATTTATTTGTTTACAGGTGAAAATATATATGTTAAGAGCAAACTAAGATTTACTTGCGACCCCCACAGCACACGTTTTCCATTCAAACTACATGAAAAATATGCCTTCAATATGATCTGGTGATCCCCTCAAATGATCTCGCGACCCCCAAGAAACACTGCCTTAAATTATAAAAATGCAAACTATCAATGCTGATCTATGTAAGTTCTCAGTCGTACAGGAGTTGTCTGTCGTATGCAAAGATTCTCTAGTCTTCATCTGTACTCTGCGGACCAATATCTTATGTTTGACTCTAACCACCCTCTACAGCATGAACTAGGAGTAATTAGAACACTTCAACACAGAGCCAATCAGGTACCTACAAGTGCAGAGGGAAAGGAGAAGGAAGAACAACAGAGAGCCCCCATCAGTATGTGGTCATAAATGGCAATTCACCAAATCTCAAAGGAAAAGACTATTTAAAAAACAGGACACACAGGCAGACAGGAGAGGGGTGGCTGTGCCCGATGTAGCGGGAGTCTCAGAGAAACTGCAGATGTTTCAACAACTTAAAATCCCTGTCTATTTCAAACCAATGAACACATTGAGGCAAAAATTAGTCCATCCCAAAGACAAAACCCCAAGCCACAAACAGAGCAACGTACTGTAGTTTACTCAATCCAGTGCAAGGAAGAAAAATGCAAAGAGCATTATATTGGAGAGATGAAACAACTACTTTATAGAAGGCTTTATCAACACTGCAGAGAAAGCTCTAGTGGTCCACAGTCAGCTGTGCACCTCCATCGCAAAGCCACCAATCACTCATTTGAGGACAGCGAAGTCAAGATTTTGACTGAAGAGAAGAGATGGTTTGAGCGCAGAGTAAAATAAGTATAGAAAGAGAATCCATCCATAAACCGCAATGGAGGACTTCAGCACCTATTTACAACAACATCCTTAGACAGAAACCATCCCTATGTCAGGCTACTGAGACGGGGCCAGTGGCCAGAGCAGGGCTATAGATAAGATGGTATAGAAGATGGATAAGAGATGAACAGAAGTCAATAGTGATGTGACGTTCATGAACAAATCAAATCTTTTGAACAGCTCTTCACTGTGAACAATGAGAGCCGAGTCCTCATAGGGAGCCGTTCATTTTTATTTTATTTTTTTTAATTCTGGACAGGAGCGTCATTTTAGTGTCTCTGAGGAGGCGTGGGGGAAGAGGCTGTGCATTGCATGTGTCTGCTCTGCAAGTACAGTCCGACCCCTGCTCCACACATCCTGCTCCACACATCCTGCTCCACACATCCTGCTCCACACATCCTGCTCCACACATCCTGCTCCACACATCCTGCGTGGCGTGCTTCACGCCAACTGCGTTTTCACTGATGTGTATTTGAATGCCACACAGGCATAACGCATGTTACACACACTCCAAAAGATAGGCTTGATGAAATTTTACGCATGTCACAGAATACGTAGGATGTGTGTTCGTGGCGTCATTAGCGATACCAAACAAGCCACAGAGAGAAGTTGGAGCGGTAGAGGAGTGTAGGGGGACGGGTCTTTCAAAATGCAAAAAAAAAGAGCCAGTCTTTTGAACGTCTCTTTTAGGTGAATGGCTCCCGAATGAACGTCTCCCTTCAAAGAGCCATAAGTCCCATCACTAGCACTCAATAGGAAGGTAACGAGCACTAATTAGGTGTGAATAGGTCAGATGTTTTCTTTTTCCAAACTTTAGAACCAAGAGAGGTGGGACTTAGAGGTGAACTCCTCCTACTGGTTTCCCCACAAGCGTGTCAATTCTGCTCAGTACTGACGAAGGCCTTGGGATAAAGAACGAAACGTCCTACATTTCAACTACAGAGTACAGATGAAGACTGAAGAATCTTTGCTTATACTATCAATGCTGATGTGCACCAAAGCAGGTTTATAGTCCGTACTGATCCATGATGTCCATTTAAGTCTGTTAAGGACATTTAAACTGCTGCCTCTTTATATTTAATTTCTACTAAATGTGAAAAACTGTCTCTAAACCACAGTATCCGAGGCCCGGCCAGTTCTCGCTGTCCGTCCGCTACCTCTCTCACAGGAGATCATGGTCTTTTGTGTCTCACCAAAGACCTCTACACCACAGCGTTCATTTGGGCTTGCCGTTTGGATAGCACTTTCTGATTTAGGTTTAAGGCAAGACGCTGCAGGTGAAAACATCTGGGATCCATGCGCTGGGCAATTGTGAGATTTTTGGCTAGTTATCGCTCTCAATATATTACATTTTCAGTCTTACGAAGTATCTTTTATGACATTTGTCGACTTACACCTTTGGATTTCAACTTCAACTTTTCAACTTCCTAAACAATGCTAAAACATCCAAACATCTCCACATACTGTAACTACCACTTACAGACACTCATATTTTGGTCTTGTACATGACAATATTTTGAAGGTTTCAACCGAGGGAAGACTAAGTTTTAAACCCCAAAAGGCAAGGCTAAAGTGTAATTTTTTAAGTAGTTTTCCACTAATAACTATATATATTAACAGAATATTGTCACTAATTTATCAACAAAATTAATCCCTAAATTTAAACCTGGATCTATCCATAATTCAGATTTTGTGTCAACAAATATAGTCCATTTTGGCCATTTTTACGCATGCAGTTTTCAGGTTTATTATTATTATGACTCTGAACAAACCAACATACCTTCAACATAAGTCCAAGACTAGAAGGTTTGGAGTCTGTAGGAGCCACTAAAGTGGAGATGCTGTCGCCACAATGTGAGAGAAATACATTTTCAGAAAATGGCCATTGCAGTTACAATGTCCTAGCCTGGCTAGCGCCAGACTAAATATTACAAGTGAATATTTAGTCTGGGAAACAACCGTTCATTTTCTCGTACGGGAGGTGTGGTTTACGATTGTCCTTAGCCGTCTATTGGACGCTACGAATGTCCACAGCCAATCGTATCGAGTCCTGATGACGTATGTTGAGCGACAGAAAGTCGTCGAGGAGTGAAAAAGCGTAGAAGAAGAAATCCTGTCGGAAGCAAGGCTAAAACATCTTTCTTCGTAATAAAATATTGTAAAGCCAAACGCTGTTCATCTTTTAATATAAATTTTCGATTTAATGTGTTTAGAACACATCTAACGCTTGATCGAAAGATAGCTTCGCGTCTGCTGCGGCAACTACAACTTCTGCGTTTTTTGCACGTCATCGGCTTGCCGTTCCTCCCCGTGCTGTGATAGGTCCCCAGATTCATGCGAAGATTTCGGTCTTCCTTTCCAGGCTGTCTCGCAGTTCGAATTGAAATTTGAGCGCGAGCAGCCTGGGTATTCGCAGGCTAACAATGTCCTATAGTTCTATGGAGAAACAGTTGGATCAGTGCAATGATTACACTTCTTATTGTAAAGATTAGGTCATTTGTTTGTTTCTAGGTGAAAGAGTATATGTTAAGAGAGCACACTGTAACCTTGCTATTTGTAACCTCAGCTATTTGCGGGACCAATGACGTGCCTGCATTGGGGTTTAAGGCGAGACTTGTTGGTATGACGTCGCACCAAACGCCAAAGAATAACAAAGATGGCTACGAACTTACTTTTTGATGCTATTCAGAGGCGTCCTGAGTAATCGTTTCCTGATGGGCCGCCTCACTTTTGGGCCGCCAGAGAAATGTTTTTTTGATAACGCACTCTCTCAGTTATGCTGTTAGGCCTATAGGCTGTAACTGGGCTGCAGCAGGAGCCAGGGGCTGTTTCAAGATCAAGATTTCAAGATTCAAGATTTCTTTTATTTGTCCCCAAGGGGAAATTTGTCTTGGACCCACAGGCTGCCACATACAAACACATATTATGACAAGACAATTCAATTCATACAATTCCATACAAGAGAAACACATCACTCATTAGCGCTCTGCTCTTTGGCCTGAGTTCAGGAGATTCACTGATATGGGGAGGAATGAGTTCTTATACCTGTTCAGGTATCGTTTTTTGTTTTTAACTGGCACCCTGTAGCAACGTCCAGATGGGAGCAGCTCATACTGGGAGTGCAGCACATGGGAGGGATCGGAAATAATTTTCCTTGCCTGTTTGATGACAGTCTCCTCAAATATCTGCTGCAATGGTGGGTATTCTTTTACTCCCATCACCTTTTGTGCAGTGCGCACCAGTCTACCCAGTTCAGATTTATTTTTCACAGTCAGATTATCAAACCATACCGACATGCCATATCGAATAACACTTTCAATAACTGCATGATAGAAGATAAGCATAATTTTCTGTGCAACACCAAATACTCTTAAGTCTCCGCAGGAAGTACAGTCTTTGTTGCATCCGACTACAGACTGAGTTTACATGGACATCCCGCGTGAGGCTGGAGTCGATGTGGACGCCCAGGTATTTGTAAGAATGAACCTGGGGTTATTCAGACATGAATAACGCAACTATCATGTAAATCTATCAAATAATGACAGAGACAGAAATAACTTTCACACCATGCGTTTGAGATACCATGAGAAGTAAAACACCCCTCTGGGTTAGCGCAAGTTGGTACGGTCCAAACATGTCAGCGAGCAGCAGACAGGAAAGGTATATAAGGGCCTCCATTTAATTAGTATCACTGTTCTGCTGACTGTGGAGATGCATCAGGCCCAGATCATGTGTGTGGCCACTGGCCCATGTTAAAAAAGAAAGAGACATCACGGGGAGTTGATCCCACTACCTCAAACTTACAAGGTAAGAGCACTAGTCCTTGAGCTAAAGCTCCAATAGTTAATGGGCCGATCAAAATGATAAATATAAATAATGTCCCAGCACACCCCTGCCGCTATTGACTCTGTTTTAGCTGAAATGCCTACTGTTTCTGCTTTGAAAAGGGAGCAAAGAGACGTTTATGCTTTTCTCCGACTGGATTCGGCAAAAGTACGATAGGCGGGTACTAGCGGGCGTTTCACCCAATTATCTTGCAGTACTGCTGTAAGTGTAATGGTCCATCCCTTTCACAAGCGGCTTGTACAAGAGCAATTCCAGATTGATCATGTGTAGAACTCAAATCAGAGTGCTACATATATCAATCTGGCACATGGCAGGTTAAGCAAACAGGCCCAAAACCTCCTTTTGCCTGCAGTATCTCCCTTTAAACCTGGTGCTATCAATTATTTAGAAAATAGAGGTAATTTTGGCCATATTCATGCATAAATGACAGTAAAATGACAAAAACACCAGCTCAAAGCAGCACTGATAAGGAGATGTGCCATTTTAAGGAGACACACAGTATTATGATTGCAATGGATTGCTTAAATTCTCATATCTACACACAGAACACAGAGATGAGAACTCCGTACCTCTCCCACGTGCGCTAAAATAACAGCATTAATATGCATCCTCTCAGCCGCCCACCCTCCGCCGTGGAGCTCCACTTCAGCCAGAGCAGCACACCACATCCGGCACGTCTCCACTTGATCTCATGAATAAACCATGGTGTCAGGAGCATTTGATTGGTGGCTTTCCAATAAGACCTCTCTATTTTGCTTTTAAATGTCATCCTTCAGTAATCTGTTACGGAGCCATAACCTCTGCCATGCATCCTGTTGTCACATTTACGTATTCTTTTTTTTTTTTGGCGGGGGGAGCGTTTCGTATGCTAATGCCGACAGGCCCGTATGTCACATCTGGAGCGTGGGATGTGACGAGAATATTAATGGATATGTAGAGTATAGAATTAGCGTTGGAGTAATGTGATTTAAGAGGAGACACTACAGGGACAACTCAATTCATTCAATTTACATGTTTTGGGTAGGACTGGGCGAATATGAAAAAACATAATCATGATTATTTTCCCCATATTGAACAATCTCGATTAAATTTTTTGTCTAAATAAAAAAAACAAATTAAAAAAATCAATAAAAACAAATAAATATGGCCTTAACTGTAGTAGCGGTGATTATATACAGATTGCGGGGCACCTGTTGTAATTAGCATGCTAACTGCTAACTTTCTACTATAGAAGCAGAAATGCACTTCCCCTACCACACAGTAGCTACCTCTCACATGGCCAGGGACAAAACAAGAAACATGTGCCGAGAGATGCACAAAAGTGAAAGTGTTTGAAGAAAGAACGCAAGATTGCAACAGCGGCTAGTGTTGGCTAGCGCACTAGCACACATTAACCTGTTCCCGCCCTGCTCTTGTAGTTCAATGCACAATGGCCGTGGTCCCCAAACGTTATTGCTCACTACAATAAAATTATACATCCCACATGCTTGTGGGATGGCTCATTAGAAAGCCCAGATCTTCTAGTTTCTGTATGGACTCTCTAAGTGCTACACAACTTGTACAATATCATTTCAAACATGTCAAAACATGTTTTTTACACATTTTGGGGCACAAAAGCCAAATTTCACTACTCCATACTTTACAGCACGCATTTCACTGCTCACTACACTTGTTGTCCTCGGAGTTGGCAACCAGAATCTGAAAAAATTATCTCTCTAACCATAACCGTTTTAGTAATATGCCCATTTTCGTAAAATAGGTACACATTTGGCACACATTTCCCAAAGTGTGCCATAAATTCTATCTTGCATTTTCGGAAAATATTTACAATAAACACATACTTTCATGTTTAGATGGAATCAAATTCCCCTTCTAGAACTGCTTTTGGCAATTAAAAAAAAAAAAAAATCCTACCTTTGCTTTCAATGTTGTATTGGAACGACGCCGCTTCGAAGCCTCTGTCTCCGTTACGCGCAGCCACAACACGGAAATACACTTCTAAGACTACATTTCCCAGACATCTATGGAAAGCTAAGAGTCTGGACTACAAAACTCTGACAATCAAATGGCTCCATCTGCTGTCAGCGTCGAGAGACACAGCGAGAGGTACAGGCACCTTCATGGTTATGCACGGAGCGTCTATTCGTTACTAGGCCACGTAAGCTGCCCACGTGAACGAGATCTCAGCCAGATGGTCTCGTTCTGTCCCGCGTGGATAGGAGAAAAGAAAAATGGAGGCTTACGGTTTGTTTTGGTCGACTTGGCTACAAAAAATAGCCTTATACATACACTTTAAAGTAGATAGGCCTTTTCAGTGGACTGTAGTGGACTGTAATGGACAAAATGAGTGGAGCCAAGCGTGGATTACGACAGTT
>OMNZ01040894.1:13368-30573 GCA_900303255.1 Lesueurigobius sanzi | reverse complement strand
TGCATCATTTTTGGTAATGCTACCTAAATGTAAACCTGCCATAAAATATAAATGAAAGTGACAATGAACACGTTTACTCCCCACTTTCTCTCCACAGCTTTGTCAATTATCATGTGCTCCTTTCTCCCTAAAATTAAAAAGATAAATAATAGTTGTTTCCAGTGTGTTGCAAACGTGTTGAACGATCTTTTCGAAGCCAAAGCTAAAGTTTAGCTCAGCCTGCACAGAAACTACGAGCAAACACACTGGGATCAGGCAATCAACACAAAACCTTTTCTACAGATTTGCATGTTACATCATTATCTCTTTACAATATCGCCGTTAATGTTATTGGATGAAGGAAAAAGTCTGTACTTACTTAAATATCCGCGAAGTCTTTTGCTCCAGCTTCGTGTCTCACCTGCTTGTATGTTTACTATAGTGCGCGTCCCCGTGCCGCAAAGCATTGTAGACTCAGAGAATGAATGCATCTTATTGGCTAGGGGAGTGATGACAACACTGCCTCTGATTGGCTTGGCCCCACAACCCGGAATTAACTCGGAAGTAACGCGGAAGTCAGAAAACTTTTTCGGAGGCATGCGCCAATGAGCACAGTCCATTGAAATGAATAGGACGCCATCTTTGATCACCGGGGCTTGTATAGGATCCACACATGGATCCACATGCCAAACCCACTACTTCCGTGTCGCTCCCTTTGTGTCAAACCAATCCAGGCACGGCCCATCAAGGATACTCACCTCTGATTGGCTGTCTATGGGCCAAACGACCAAACCCGACATCTAAAAACAAATTGAACGAGCTCTTATGGGTGTTTAAGTGTCGTGTCTTATATGTTATTAAATAACATACGATATATTTTTGTTCGAGTACAGCTGCAGCCTCTGGTTTACCTCAAAAGGGGGCGTTAACCTTTTCGTTGCACCCCTACATGATTGGCTCTCCTTTAGCGGAAGCTCGGGTCAGGGGCCAATGACCACCAGTAACCCAGCCATCATCATCACATCACACCACTCTCTGCTGTTTTAGCGTCTCCTCAATTTATGTGACCGATCGCATCATGATGTACATTTGGCTCCTCACTGAGACCAGGGATGCCTGATAGACACCGTTCATCTTATTGATCTCTGAAATAACTTTTCAGGATTACTTGTCGGTTTATCTCCACAGGTAAGTTACATGTCATCTGAAGATGCCGTGTCGCAAACTCTGGTTGGGGCTCAGAGCTGGTGTAGGGATTCCCTCTGACAGAGCACAATATGCATCTGTCATTACTGAAGCATGATCAGATATTAGCTTGTGTGATTGTAACTGGCTAGCAGCTAGCATCTAGCTGTTAGTTCTCTAATCTGCATGAGGCTTATGTGCTACTCCCTGGCTGAGCTAGCTTGTGTTTGACAAGATAACCTTTTTCAATAGAACAGTTCTTGATACATTGTAATAATATACACTATTGTCGTGGTTAATGATTGCACTCTCAATACTCCTCTGTTTTATTAGTTCACTTTTGTAGCACATCATGCTGCAGTGCTAGGCTTGTTTTTCTGGTCCCACCAGCAGATATTGAGTAAGGTGTGCCTCGCCAGGGACACACTCCTCTGACAGTACCGGGTGCTAATACATAGTTGTAGCAACGGCAGGAAAATTACTGGAATAGCTGAAAGACACGTAATATTCCTTTTTTAATTTTTTTTATTTCCTATAATATTTCTACATTCTACAATTGCTTGAAGGCACCCCATATCCTATATTTTATTTTAAGCATACATGCTTTGCTGTATGGCAAAGTTGTTGTCTTATTCAGTAAGACATTGCAGCCCACATAAACTGATTTAGCCATTTGAAATGTAAATGTTTGTCATTAACAAAACTGAAAATAACAGTGATACTTGTGTGTCCATTGTGTTCAGTACAAGTAAAATCTCCTTTTCTCAGTGTCCTCCGGCTTCTGTATTGGTCTATTAGGACATAAAATATTGCATCATTACAAGATAAATATGTAACCAACTGTTTCAATCTTGATATCAAACAGCCACGATTTCTCAATGCAATGTCAATGTCCCCTGATATTTGGACTCTTCTATCATCCCATGTCTCTAGTTGTTTTTCTCATTAAAACTTTAAAATTGTATATTTATTATTGGTATTATTGCTTTAGCTATTGCAGCGTGCTCGTGCCTTCCAGCCATGGCACAGCAGGATGGAGCTGCCAAGAAGAACCCTGCAGTGGCTACATTGCACTCACATTTCCTTGTGGGGTCCGTGTCAGAGGAAAACTCAGAAGATGAAACTCAAGGGAAGACTGACATACAGCTGGAAGACAAAGATGCTCGGTCCATTTCACCATCATCAGCGAGCTCAGACAGCACTTATGAAATGGGCTTTGACCAAGTTGACCTGCACAATCTAAGGTATGGCATATGCATTGTTTGTTTTTTTCATTTTATGATGAGATAATGAGAAATCCTTTGCAACATACTCGTACATAATTATATTACAGTAACTGTGCACATATTGGGATGGCACGGTAGCATAGCGGTTAGCCCTCGTGCTTCACAGCTAGAAGGTCCCAGGTTCCCGGGCTAGACGGGGCCTTTATGTGTGGATTTTGCATATTCTCCTCGTGTCTGTGTTGGTTTTCTCCGGGTGTTCGGCCCCCCACCACTAAAAATATACATCTCTGTGAGTGTGAGTGCGAGAGTGGGACAACAGATTAGGCCAATCTGGAGTGGTGAGTTAATATGCGTAGGGGTATAGCATCTACAGAAATTGGAAATTCTTGACAGTTTCAACAGACTCCGCAGCCTTTCTGTGTGGAGTTTGCATGTTTCCCCCCGTGTCTGGATGGGTTTCCTACGGGTGCTCCGGTTTCCCCCATCAAGCCAAAACATGCACATTAGGTTAAATCCTCCAGCCAGGTGGCTCTGACCATGAGCCCGGCTCCACATCTGGAAATGGGTCCCCGGGCATGCACTGCGGTCGCCCACTGCTCCTGACGGGTTGCCCCAGCAGCATCGAAGGGTGGGTCAAATGCAGAGGACAAATTTCCCTACGGGGACAATAAAGTTCACCATAACCTTAACACCAGTAAAGTAGTTTAGGTTTAGGGGTCTACTTGAATCATAGGGGTCTATATAGGCCTGGATGCCCTTTAAAATGATGTCAATATCAGGCCATCATGCCCAGCCAGCCATGCAAGCCCTTTCATTGACACACCTTCCAACCCACCCACTGGAGCACTGTCTATCCACTCCCCCTTGTGGTTTCTCTGATGGAGGTGGAGCATGATTCAAAGTGCCACATGCCTTACATTGAGAGTTCATTAGTTAAAATAGAGTTTTCTATGTTTTCTGCACAATTTTGAGAAAGATATGAGAATAATCTTGTACTTCAATCAATCTAGTAGTAGGCTACATCGTGTTCTTTTTAGTTGAGGTCATAATTGAAACTGTATTCTGTTTTATGTTTTAATTCTTCTAATATAGTATATTGAGAATAATTGTTCATTGCACGTATTGAATTGTTTTTGAAAACAGACCCAGCATGTCGGGCCTACACCTTGTAAAACAAGGACGAGATCGCAGACGCATTGATCTACAAAGGGACTTCACAGTTGCTTCTCCGGCTGAATTTGTCACACGCTTTGGAGGCAACAAAGTTATTGAGAAGGTGCATTATTACCCTTTTAAATCTGTCAAAAACATGTAATTGTAGAGCTGCATCTATCGATTATTTTAGTAATCGATTAATCTATTTATTATTTACTATACATTGATTAATCGAGTAATCGAATAAGTATTTTACTTGCATTGAAAAACTGAATTTCATGTCTTTAGAGCAGAATTTGAATGTCCCTAAAGAAGCAACATTTCAAGCAGACACTGATTGGATAGTGTCCGGAGAACCAAAATAATAAATGTTAAACATTAATAACTTTCACATCATGGACATATTAGATTTGGACATGTTGACATGATCTGTGGAAAAAGATTTACCCTACCTTTTAAAGAGACAGGGTTTCATCCAAAATACTAACTTTTATTTATTTTCTGGCTCAAATTACACAATTCTGTCAAGAAAATGATGAATCGATTACTAAAATAGTTCATCGATTAATCGTTTCAGCTCTATATAATCGTCCTAAATTGGAATATTTAGTGTTTCAGTTTTAATGAATATAAAATTGTCATCTTAGGTGCTTATTGCCAACAATGGAATTGCAGCTGTCAAGTGCATGAGGTCGATTCGTCGCTGGGCCTATGAGATGTTTCGTAATGAAAGAGCTATTCGTTTTGTGGTGATGGTGACTCCAGAGGACCTGAAAGCTAATGCAGGTGAAAACTTGTTTACCAAGCTGTAATTAGCCCTTTGCTAAACTATTGTATGGTTATAATAATTGAGTACATCTTTTTCATTATATACAGAATATATCAAAATGGCAGATCATTATGTACCTGTGCCTGGAGGAACCAACAACAACAACTATGCCAACGTTGAACTAATTCTAGACATTGCGAAGCGGATACCTGTTCAGGTACAACAAATTTATGGTGCATTGTTTGTATGCAAGAGTATATGGTCTAGTATGATTTGATAAGCCTTACCTTTCCATTACAGGCTGTATGGGCTGGCTGGGGGCATGCCTCAGAAAATCCCAAACTTCCTGAGTTGCTTTGTAAAAATGGCATTGCCTTCATGGGTATGTAACCCTAGTACTGTATAATAGACTAGTAATAGACCTAAAATAATACCTATAACCCACTGGGTTACAGGTAATTAAAACATATAGTATACATTCTTTGTGTCATGGCACAAGGGGAAAGGTTGCACATTTATCTTTTTCAGGTCCACCAAGTCAGGCAATGTGGGCTCTGGGAGACAAAATTGCATCATCCATAGTGGCTCAGACTGCTGGGATCCCTACCCTGCCCTGGAGTGGCACAGGTATGCCATTGTTCCTGTCAGACACCTACTGTATTGTTTTTGACAGGTCCAGACTAAATTGGTTACTTTTATTTAATTTAAAGGTCTTACTGTAGAGTGGACAGAGAACTGCCAAAAGAAGAAGGTCATAAATGTTCCTCATGACGTGTATGAATTTGGCTGCATTCAGGATGTAGAGGATGGTCTAAAGGTGGGATATGAATAAGACGATGTACTGTTCTGTGTATATTAGTATTTGATGTGATATTAAATAACCTTTCTAATGATTGTGATTATCTTTTTCATTTTCAGGCTGCAGAAAAAATTGGCTACCCTGTGATGGTCAAAGCTTCAGAAGGAGGTGGAGGAAAAGGCATTCGTAAAGTCAACACGGCTGATGATTTCTCTAATCTCTTCAGACAAGTTAGCGATGCATAATACTGTGTAGTATTTTCTGTTATGTTTTAGTTTTAGATATTTACCCACTTCCATTTTCTAGGTCCAAGCTGAAGTTCCTGGGTCACCAATATTTGTCATGCAGCTTGCTAAACATGCAAGACATTTGGAGGTTCAGATACTTGCAGATCAGTATGGAAATGCAATTTCCCTGTTTGGCAGAGACTGTTCAGTGCAGCGGCGTCACCAAAAAATTATAGAAGAGGCTCCAGCTACTATCGCACCCTCAGATATATTTGAAGATATGGAAAAGGTACATCTAATAAAGTTTTTATTCCGTGGGCTCATTGGGCAAATATTAAATTGCTTTTATTTTGTAGTGTGCAGTAAAGCTGGCGAAAATGGTGGGATACGTGAGTGCAGGAACAGTTGAGTATCTCTACAGTCAGGATGGCAGCTTTTACTTCCTGGAGCTCAACCCCCGGCTTCAGGTAGAACATCCCTGCACAGAGATGGTGGCTGATGTGAATCTGCCTGCTGCACAACTACAGGTTGGTGTCCTCCACAACACACTGAGTAATCTCCGTCCAGAAACGCAGAAGTTAGTGTGCATCAGTGCTTTTACTTCAAAGCGGCGTAGGGCCTCCATTGGCATTGTATCTTTAAAGATTAGGCCTAAACTATGCACATTTAACAAGGTTAAATATTTTCTGGTTATAATTGTCATGCAGGACATTATTTAAGTATAATTTCTATTCTAATACATGGCCACTGGGTGAATGTGTTGAACGCAATGATTGTTCATTGAGGCCATTTTCTCCTGGTAATCATCGCTGGTTTGGGATATTTTATGCCAAGAACGAGAAAAGATCAGCAAACTTGTATCTACTGCTATTGTAGGCAAAAATTCTTCAGTCTTCATCTGTACTCTGTAGTTGAAGTGTAGGACGTTTCGATCTTAGTCCTCTGCTCCTGTACATTCTTATACAAGCCGCTGATCTGTTGAGCAGTGTCTGGAGTTGCGCATAAGTAGGTCAGTGGCAGCTGAAGGACACTACATGGAAGAAACATGAAAATGTTATTGGTTGGATGTTGTTCTACATTGGATATTCACTAAAGCCTACATTGTCTGTTGCTCAGAAAAGTTTAGTCAGAATGCAGTGCTGTAATTTGGGCTGCTTGCTCCACAGAGTGCCTTGTTGAATGTAAAATGTTATTTGCATGTTTGAGATGTATAGTTTATAGATCAACATGCAGGAGTTCAATGTGATGGCTAAATATACAACTTGTTGAAGAGGTATGCTTGTGTTATTAATGTACATGTGTGCGTAAAAGATGCATTGTCCTTTTAAATGTCCCATATATTTCCATATTCCATCTCTCTCCTTCAGATTGCCATGGGTATTCCTCTTCAGCGAATCAAAGACATCCGAATGCTGTATGGAGTTCATCCATGGGGGGACTGTCTTATTGACTTTGAGGGTCTGTCCACTGCACCATCACCGCGAGGTCATGTCATCGCTGCACGCATCACCAGTGAAAACCCAGATGAGGTAATTCCTTTCATTTTGTTTTTACCTTTTTTTTTTTATATATACAGTAGAAAGCAATATCCTTCTGTGTTATATGAATAACAATTTCCTTGTCTTTCTGCAGGGATTCAAGCCAAGCTCTGGGACAGTGCAGGAGCTAAACTTCCGCAGTAACAAAAACGTGTGGGGCTACTTCAGTGTGGCTGCAGCTGGTGGGCTGCATGAGTTTGCTGACTCCCAGTTTGGACACTGTTTCTCATGGGGCGAGAATCGTGAAGAAGCCATCTCGTTAGTACATAGGCTTTTAAAATAATACATAAATGGTTGAATGGATTTTATTTTCTTTAATATTTAAAATGGTACATATAGTGTGTCACCTAGCCCATAATCTGTGTTTGTTCCAGTAACATGGTAGTGGCCCTAAAGGAGTTGTCCATCAGAGGAGACTTCAGGACAACAGTAGAATACCTCATCAAGTTACTGGAGACTGAAAGTTTTCAACACAACAGTATTGACACAGGCTGGCTCGATCGACTCATATCAGAGAAGATGCAGGTACATACAGCATCAAACCATGAGTGTGTTGAATTATTCTGACAATTTTACCATTTATATATTTGTTTATATGGTTTGTACAGTTATATGTTAATGAACACACATTGGACACATGCATGTAAACACATTACGCTGGATTATAGCCATGGACTCATTTCCATCCATTGTCCCACACTCGCACTCACAAACACACTCTCATTCATTCTGACCTACATGTTTTTAGTGTTAGGGGAAACCGGGGCACCTGGAGGAAAAATATGCAGACACGGAGAACATGCAACCTCTACACAAAAAGGTCCGGGGGATCAATCATGGGACCTTCTAGCTGTGAGGCATGAGCGCTAACCGCTATACCACCGTGAATTTAATTTGATGCCAGAAACATGTCTACTGTATGAAGGGGGAAAGCAAGTTGGTCGATTTGTGAAGATTTCAAAATGCATAGCTTGGATAATAATTTCTTTGTGTACATTTATATTTTATCATTATACATTTTAGGCATTTAGACTCTCTTCAGACTATTGAAAATCATAATAAAGTTTACCTTTACCTTTTGCTATGGCGCAGGCTGAACGACCAGACACCATGCTGGGAATTGTGAGCGGTGCTCTCCATGTGGCAGACGTAAACTTGAGAAATAGTGTGTCCAATTTTTTGCATTCACTTGAAAGGTGAAGTGTAGTAAAATTAAACTTAAATCAAAAATATTCTTTTATAATGATTTTTTCTTTCTTATCAGGGGTCAAGTGTTACCTGCTCACACATTGCTTAACACAGTGGATGTGGAGTTGATCTATGAAGGCATCAAATACGTCCTGACAGTGACGCGGCAGTCGCCAAACTTTTATGTGGTCATCATGAACAGCTCCTGTGCTGAGGTGGATGTCCACAGACTCAGTGATGGCGGACTGCTGTTGTCCTATGACGGCAGTAGCTACACCACCTACATGAAAGAGGAGGTGGACAGGTATGAGATGAACTACAGTCAAAAATCTAATCCAAACTTGTTTTTGTTTTTGCATTTAATTCTGCTTTTTTAATCATAGGTATCGCATTACTATTGGAAATAAGACTTGTGTTTTTGAGAAAGAGAATGATCCTTCAGTGCTGCGATCTCCATCTGCTGGAAAACTCATTCAATACACAGTGGAAGATGGAGGCCATGTTTTCTCTGGGCAGTGCTATGCAGAAATAGAGGTAACATTCTTTTAATACAGTACAGTATGTAACAGAATTATGCTCTAACAACACAAGGCAAGTAAAGGTACACAATCAAAAGACTGATGCACATGACAAATAATGAAACAATGTAATGCTATAAAGTTTATGATAAACAATATAATGAGTTGTGTCACTAATCTATACTCTGTAATGCAGGTTATGAAAATGGTGATGACCCTCACAGCTTCAGAGTCTGGGTGTATTCACTATGTAAAAAGGGCAGGAGCTGCTCTGGAACCAGGCTGTGTCATCGCCAAACTACAACTGGATGACCCAAGCAGAGTTCAACAGGTAATGAATGTCTTATGCAGTTTTACATTTGCATCTGTACATTTGACACGATTGAAAGTTTGTTCCGTGTTCACATAGGCATTGGCTGACCTCACATTTTCAATATATTTCCATATTCCAACAACCTCTTCATTCCAGTGTAACTATTTACTCTATGTAATTATTGCAATCGATGCATGACGTGAACCTGGTTATTGGCACATAAAGCCATTGGCGTCATTCGCCTATTCCTAATATTACAGTATATTAGCAGAGGAGTGCTGTAATTATTATATGGGCAATAGAATATACGGTATTGCTAATATAATATGAATGATCCATTAATTCATGTGCTAATACATAGAATATGTAAGTATATTTTTTATGAGTGGAATGAGAATTTGTGTTGCATTACAAGGTAAATGTCATTTTCACACTTTAGGAAATGGAAGTAATTTGTACATGCTTTGCATTTGTGGCTTGTTTTTCAGGCTGAGCTGTACACTGGGCCATTGCCTTCAATCCAGGCTGCAGCTTTAAGAGGAGAAAAGCTGCACAGAGTCTTTCACGGCACACTGGATCACCTGGTTCACATAATGAATGGCTTTTGTCTTCCTGAGCCATTCTTCAGTGCTAAGGTAGATTTTTACACACTCAACAACAAAGTAGCTTCAGCTGTGAGTGCATCTAAATTGTCATACACGTGCTGTGTGCTTCCTTAGCTAAAAGAGTGGGTGGAGCGGCTGATGAAGACGATGCGTGATCCATCTTTGCCATTGTTGGAGCTCCAGGACATCATGACCAGTGTCTCTGGACGCATCCCTCCTGCTGTGGAGAAGGCCATCAAGAAGGAGATGGCTCAGTATGCCAGCAACATCACCTCTGTGCTCTGCCAGTTCCCCAGTCAACAGGTACATGGGCATTTTCTTGTGCAAAATTTTTTTTTTTTTGTCCCATACATCTTAATTATGCTTTTTATTATTTCAGATTGCAAATATCCTTGACAGCCATGCCGCCACTCTCAACAAAAAGTCAGAAAGAGAAGTCTTCTTTATGAACACCCAAAGCATCGTCCAGCTGGTTCAAAAGTTAGTGTCATAACTAAATAAGCTGTTTGAATACAATTATTATGCTCAATTTCTAAAGTCAACCTCTTGTTCAGGTATCGCAGTGGAATCCGTGGTCACATGAAGGCAGTGGTGATGGATTTGCTCAGACAATATTTAAAAGTTGAGATACAGTTCCAAAACGGTAAGAAACTGAGCGTTAATACATTTTGTCAATATTATTAGTGCTTTGATGTTTGGTCATCTTTGCACACTACCTTTGTTGTGCCACTTGAGGGAGCCGTGGCAGTGAATTGTTTCAGCAGCAGGAACTTCCATTTCTAATGCATGTGTTTTTGACACAAACAGGGCACTATGACAAGTGTGTTTTTGCACTGCGAGAGGAAAACAAAGGTGACATGGCAAATGTGCTCAACTACATCTTCTCTCATGCACAAGTCACTAAAAAGAACCTGCTGGTCACAATGCTCATCGTAAGTGTGGATTTTGCCTAACACTGTATTCCATTTGATCATAGTTATATCAATCTTATTAATTGATAGTTCATGTTTATAAAAAACTGTACATTTAATAGTGTTCATATTTTTAAAAGATATTTCCTGCACTGTTTATAGGACCAGCTATGTGGCCGCGATCCCACATTGACAGATGAACTGGTCACCATATTAACTGAACTTACACAGCTTAGCAAAACCACCAATGCCAAAGTGGCACTGCGTGCTCGTCAGGTAAGGTCCTCAATTTGTAATTTATGGTCTTTATTGCTAATATGTGATGTGCATATTTGTGAGAACAGCACATCAAATAGATTTGAAGCTTTTTGCCACTAGGTGTCAGTATATCCTTAAATATTACTGACCACTAATTTCTTTGTTATTGAGAATTATCCTTGTTACCTTGTAGGTACTTATAGCATCACACTTACCCTCATACGAGCTCAGACACAACCAAGTCGAGTCTATTTTCCTCTCTGCCATCGACATGTATGGACACCAGTTCTGCATCGAGAACCTGCAGGTGCAGATTTCTGTTATGCTGTATTTTATTTGTATTATTTTAGTTTTGACTATATTAAAATGTTGTTTTCCTTTATAGAAACTGATCCTGTCCGAGACGTCTATCTTTGATGTTCTGCCTAACTTTTTCTACCACAGTAATCAGGTGGTGAGGATGGCTGCTCTAGAGGTTAGAGAAAATACCTTCTTTCAGTTGATGATTGGGCCGTTCTTTGTTTATAGTTAGTAATTGCATCTTCTATTTGTCAAATGAAAGGTTTATGTGCGAAGAGCCTACATTGCCTATGAACTCAACAGTGTGCAGCACAGACAGCTGAAGGACAACACGTGTATAGTAGAGTTCCAGTTCATGCTTCCCACCTCACATCCCAACAGGTACCACACAACACCTACCCAACAAGAACATTTTACCCCTCCAAAATACCTACTCGCAAACCATTTAGCACCTGATAAATATATAGTCTTAACTAGAAGCTTTCCATTGTATACTTCACTGTGTGTGTTTTATCTATATTAGTTACTACGTCAATATGTTCTCTATATTTAAGTCAGATTTGGTTTCCTTTTACTTCAAAACATTTGCTTTAGTTTACTGTGGTGTATCAAAAATATGTTTAGATTTCATATTGGTTTGCAAAGCTGTATCATCTGCTTGTTGTTTTAAATGTTTTCATGTTGTGATAAGACATGTTTTGAACCTGCTGCATATATTGTAATTCTTCAGATGCATTTAAAACTTGAAACACAGAGTCCCATAGAGTGTGAATTCTACTTTGTGGAAAGTTTTAATCATTGTCTCACTTTTGATAAACCAGGGTTCTGTATCCAGTGTGTGATTGTGATGTGTTTGTTTAGATTTGAGTTTGTCTTTTTGTCTTTTGCTTTTGCTTTGCCCCTATGTTGTTTTTCTTTGCTGTGTTCTGAGTTTGCAATTAGCGGTAGTAGCACTGCTTTGAAAGCTATTCATACTCGCATTGATGCATGATCATCATTGTGTTTACTTGGGTTAACCCTCCCATTTCTCTATTCCAAACTAAATAACCGCACGAGATTGCATCATGATCTTATGCATGTTTACCGGGGGCAGTCCGAAAGCTAAATGTGTGTTCAGTTCACACTTATCCATTCACATTGAAAATATCTGCCACTTCAGCACAAAGAGTTATGTGTCACAAACACTAATAACACTTGGAGACACACATTTCTTCATTTCGACTGTCCTCATGTTGCCTGCACTAACCACGTAGTAATATGTTTGATTGTTTGATTGCAGAGGGAACATCCCCACTCTAAACAGGTACTGTACTCATTCTTTTTATCGCATAGATTACTAGCAACTTTAGGCTAGAGCTGCATGGCCAAAACATTGATTTTGAACATGCCAAACCAAAGAAATGGTTTCAAAAGACTTACAAATGTAATTACTTTCCTGTTAACCGCTGACAATGGCACAGCCTTAGTGTAGTGTTGATGATGTATGTCTTGCGTGTGTGTGTGTGCTTGTGTGCGAGTGTAAGAATTCAGCTTCTTTTTTAATGTGTAGACAAATTAAAAACTCACTAATCTGACCAGACCTGTGTGATCGATGTCCTACCAGGAAACCTTCTGCGCCAGTCCGGGATTTTATAAGAGCCTTGGAGATAAAGATAGAGGAAGCTAGATCAGAGGATATTTTTGAACAGAATAATGCTAATGCTGGGAGGAGTGATGGCCCAGTTTCGGATGGAATGGAAAGGTTTGATGTCCAGAAGTCTTAACAAATCATCCTTTGGGGAAATCCACGATTGGGACTAACACGATAAATGAACTGCTGTGTGGATATACTGTATCTGCTTTGGAGCTGGCGTCTTGTCTCTCTATATTATGCTTTCATCACTAACAAACTGTGCTTCATTACATACTGTATTACTCATTCACTCTGGTCACTAATAAACGGTGGACATCCGAACCTCAATCAGTTTAAGAATCCCTATTGTTCATCGTGCAAAATTAATCCATATCCAAAGCTGTGGAATCCAAACTGCTCTGAGGTTCTTGAACAGGTGTTTTTGGTCGTTTCAGCTGGTCATGCCTTTTTGATACAATTACTTTATTAGAGATTTCGCTGATGTTGTAGGATGTCATTCTCGTCCAATCTGAACCACTACGGCATGGTGCACATGGCCAGCGTCAGTGACGTTCTGCTCGACTCATCCTTCACTCCTCCGTGTCAGCGAATGGGAGCCATGGTGTCTTTCCGCAGCTTCCAGGAGTTCACCAAGTAAGAAATTGCCTTTACAGAAGACCTTTTTATTATACCCATTTAAAACTGAACAAAAACATTTTATATTCATTAGGAACATTGCAGATGTGTTGAGCTGCTTCTCTGACTCTCCCCCACCAAGTCCAACATTCCCAGAGGGAGGTAACCCGGTGTTGTATGGCGAAGAAGACAACAAGGTAATTATGGTATATAAAATACATGTATATAAAAATGCATATAAATACATATAAAAAAAAATGTGTCCTGTATATTAAAATAACAATTCAGCGTATCATAGCATGTTGTATATATGCATTCTTTCGGGCTTGGAAGGCATTACAATTACATCTCAACTTATCTTTGGTTGCAAGTGCTTAGATTCCCGCTACTACCTTAAGTTTGTTCCACACTAGAGGAGTTTTAGCAAGATTTCGAGCCTCCCTGAGTGTGGGGAGGCGTGGCCCAATAAAACTTTCTCACAAGCAATGATTTGTCGTGGGACTCCTCGGGTGTGGTGTGTATGCGTGTCCTTAAGTGTTTGTTTATTGAGTTAGATCCCCATTAGTTACTGAAACAACCAGTACTATTCTTCCTGGGGTCTGAACTTCATGATGATGTCTGCATCAATACTGTGCAACAATGACAAACATAGAAGTGCACACAACTTAAAGGAATAGTTCACTGCTTTTACATGCATACATATGTTCTAACCTGGGCTTCGGTTAGGCGATGCGTGGCTGTCTGGTCTTTGTGCGTGCCTTCAGTCCCGTAAGACGACCAAAGACGCTGTTAGCATTTTGCCTCTACAGTATAGTCCCATGGCGCCAAATTTCGGTGAAGTTAGAAGCCACAAATCTCTTCCCCGTTACACTATCCAAGTATAGTTACACAAAATTAAACCTGTCAATTTTCTAAGTGGATAAAAATGGGTACTATATTTTTAGGCAGAATAACACGCAATTGAGTTGGGGAGAATCCTTTAGGAGCGTCTTAATGCTGCGCGGAGGTCGAAGTGGTGTTATTCCGCCTTAAAACCCATTTTATCCGCTTAGAAAATTGACAGTTTTAATTTTGTGTAACTATACTATGAACGTGCAACTACTCACATAACCATATTTAAATAGGGGAAACTTGGAACGTGGAAGCCACGCATCGCCTCATCTAAGCCCAGGTTAGAACATGTGTATGCATGTAAAAGCGCTGAACTATTCCTTTAAGGTGGCCACACACTACAGGATTTTTAATCCTTTGAGATTTAAAATCTGACCACACACACTTAAGGACAGACATGAGGACACACATGAGGAGTCCCACGACAGATCATACCATGAGAGAAAGTTTTTATTGAGCCACGCCTCCTCAGGCTCAGAAAGTCCTCTAGTGTGTGGGCAGCTTAACACACTGACAGGAAAATAACATAAAAAGCCAAAGCAAAACAATGAATCAAATTATACATAAAGGAAAAAAAAAACACAAACAAATAAAAATAAAATAAATAAATGTGTAGTCTGTGCACTTTCTTATCATGTTTTTATTTTATTTAAAATCCTGTAGTGTGTCCTCAGCTTTAGTCATTAGATTTGGCAACCCAGAGCACGTGGCTGATTCAACATGTTAAGTGTTTAAAAATACAATTGTTATCAGCAAAATCAATTGATTCATATAAGAGGACACAGGTAATATGAATGAAATATTAAACAGGAATCTTACTTACCATACCAAACACTTAAATCAGTAATGATCCTAATAAAATTGCATTGATATCCTTAATATGTCCTTTCAGAGCATTCAGGATGAGCCAATCCACATTCTGAATGTGGCCATAAAGACGGACAGTGACATTGATGATGATGGTCTGGCGGTTATGTTCCGAGAGTTCACTCACACTAAGGTACAGCAAGGGTCAACTATCGTACACTACAATACGTATATATGTAAACCGTTTCAGTAAGAAATTCCTTTCGTTTCAGAAATCCCTGCTCTTTGAACATGGCATCCGTCGACTGACTTTCCTTGTAGCTCAGAAAGTAAGCCTTTGTATGAATATTTGTGACTCACTGCTGTCTTGCATGTTATAGTAGCAGCCGCATGTCAGATTTTCTGTCCAGTAAACTTGTATTTACTAATTCATAAAAATATCTATCTTCTTCTTTTGTGAAAGCAGTAGTTGTTTGGTACAGGTTGAAATTTTGCTTAATTGCTCGTCTCTGTATCTCTTCTTGCATGCCTTGCTTTTGGCACATTTTTGCTGAAAGGATTTCAGGAAGCAAATCTACTATGAGGTGGACCAAAGATTTCATGTAAGTAAGAGATAACATTGGAACTAAGAATGTATTATTATGAGAATGTTTATCCTCGTCATGAAAAGGCCAAATGCATTTAACTACAATGGTCAAATCACGTATTTTGTTTGTGCTTTTTGGCAATATTAGCCCACATGTTGAGCACAAAAAGGTGGAAACTGAACCCACAAGATGTCGATTCTTGTTTCATGCTGTGCCTATTGAGCACACAGGACCTCATTTTATCTCCCCAGGTTTGATCCATTATCCACAAAACACCCTCTTGCATTGCAATGAAAATGATAATGGCAGGTAATTTGGACCCGGATTAGATTTTGATAAATGCCCTTGCCCTGTTGCCATCAGCGTGACAATAGTCTTTGATTTCTCCCTATGATGGCAGCATTGTTAGTACGAGCTAATCTTGTTAACCAATGTCACTGCTAATATAGCTTTTTTGAATTGAATTGATCTCCTCTATGTGCTCACAAAATATTTCTCGTTGTCATGTATTGCAAAATTATAGAACAGATTTCTTTATATATTTTTTTTTGCAGTCTTTGGCACTTTCTTAGATTCAGAGGCGTGTAATTTGAGTGGGTGAGTGTGGCGCGCAATCACTCACACATTGTCTCTGCGAGTGCGACGTCTTGCCACACAGGCATCCTCTTCTTTTTGCACATGATCCAAATGACCCTTAAAAGACATGTTTAATGCATTAGTGCGAAATGAGAGACTGCTGCTGCAATTACGTGTGTCTGAGTGAGTGCACTGTGATTTTACGTAGTGAGCATATAGCACATTGCGACCCAAGAAGCAAAATGAGCTGATTCCTTTCCTAGTAGATTTTTCCTAGTCATATAGCGTGGAATCACCACTCTTTTCTGATCTAAAAATTTAATTGTGAACATGCCTATGAAATGTTTATTAAGGAAAGTATGGTATAAAAATCACATGTTCTTACAGTGCTTTTTCATTGTCTGTTTATCAATTCAGAGGGAATTCCCAAAGTTCTTCACATTCCGTGCCAGAGACAAGGTAACGTATACACTGTCATTATAAACTTTGGGTCTGTCTTGCTTTTTGGGGCATCTGTTGACCCCTTTTCCTTTGAATAGTGTTAAGCTGGCCACACACTAGAGGACGTTTAGCCAGATTTTTAGACTTTCTGAGCCTGAGGAAGCGTGGCTCAATAAAAACTTTTATCTTATGGCATGATCTGCCGTGGGACTCCTCGTGTGTGTATGTGTGTCCTCATGCCTGTCCTTAAGTGTGTGTAGTCTGTGCACAGATTTTAAATCTCAAAAGATTTAAAACCTTAAAAATAGTGTGTGGCAGTGGTTTTGCTAGGGATATTTTTTTCTTTTCAGAAAAATCTGTCATGACGAGCTACTTTTATCCTTCTTTAACTAATCTCTCACTATATACCTAGCATTATGTATGTAAGAAAACACAGATTACAAGATAAATTGATGCAAATCTAAATATAATTTGTGAGCAGAGACATGGAACATGAATTTGGAAACTACATTGTGTGTGTAAAACTCTAAAAAGATGACAATGGCTTGATTTTCATTCCTTCAAACATTTTCTGTCAGAACTCAAAATATTCTGACAGAGAATTTTCAGTTAATGTAACCTCTGGTGTGTGGCCACCTTTAGCTGTCCTCTCAAAATCCAGTAAAACTTAGTGAAGCACAAGTA
>OMNZ01040881.1:0-12513 GCA_900303255.1 Lesueurigobius sanzi | reverse complement strand
ATGGCAGCATGATTTAGTAAAGAATCTAATAGCGAGTGTTGTGATTGCGAACAAATAAACAGAGCTAGCAGGTTTTTCATGTAAAATCTGAGAAAAACAGGAAATGATTTTGTCAAATTATTTAACAGCAGCCTTCACAATATGCTAACTGCATCAGCCTAAAAGGTACACCGTGTAACATCAGAATAAAATACAAGCGTCTATTGTATTACAGCTACACTATGTTGAAAAATAGCTCACCTCTCATAACACCTGACTTGCATCTTTAGTGGGAATCGGGGACGTCTCCAGCTCGTTCCCATGGAGATGTTGACTAAAGGCAGCCAAAGATGATATTTACACACATTAGGTGCTCATCCGAATCCCTTCTTTGAATACCTACTACAAACAAACTAGCTGGTCATTATACGAGCACGTTTGTTACGGTGTAATTCAAAACGCCGTGGAGCTTTGAATTGCGATTTCAGCGTGAATCCCAATAATCTTCCTGCTTGCCGAACGCCCCAAATTGAATATAATACACATCATCATCGTCGCAACAAGCAACATTTCAATTCCCACAAAGTACCGGGGGAGACGTGGCAGCCATGAATCTCCGAGAAACGAGAAAAGCCCGACAGAGGCACTGCTGCTATGATGGACACTGGGCCCGCTGTGGAGTATGCATCCACACACTCTCCGCCACACCTCCACCTGTCAGGCCACGTGATGGACAACCGCGGCACTGCCCATAACTCACTGTGTGCTTTTTTTTCCCCCTCTTTCTTTTTTTTTTTTTTTTGTTTCCACTGCGTCTTCAAATGAATAGTTTAGAAAGTGAAGTTATATTGTGATAGATGCCTGGCGGGTAACAAATGGCTTCCAGCAGACAGGGCTTTGGAGTGGATGTGGTGACCAACCTGTAATCTGGGGCCATTTGTCAGCGGCCGAGGGGACGGCAGATTTTAGCAGGAGGACTTGGACGTAATACAAAGCTCCGTTTTTGAGCGCGAGCAGAGGTCAGGCCTAGACGGGATAAAGAGTGTGAGTTATGGCGGGCTTTAGGATTTTAACATCTTCACTAGATTTGATTCCTGATGGGTTTTTGTGGTGGGGGAAGTTATTAGTCTGACAAACAGACAGGACTTCGTGTTATCATTTGCCGTACATGCTTTAAGAAGCCTCAACGTACAACGATACATGGGTTTAGAACTAACTAGCTGACGATAAGTGATGGCAGTAACCCACTTTTTTCATTGTAATCTAATACATGACTATTTCCAAACAATGTACTATAGGGCTGGTACAATGGCTAATCAGTTAATATGTCAAATATTTCATGATTAATCAATTCATTTGGCTGCAAAAGGTGCTTGGAGACAAGATTTATATAAACGTTTTGCCACATGAAGGTAAAGTGATGCCATTTGAAGACATCTTGATAGAGTATACTTAAAGTTAATACCTGTAGGATTCTGTAGGTAGCTCTAAGGCTGTATTCACACAAAGACAAAACGCTTATAATTTCAAAACATGGAGCCCGTTCAGTAAATGCGTGCATCCACATGGATCCACTCTCGCTGTGACGCCACTACAGGATGTCTCCCAAAGTAGAAAAGACTGTAGACAGCACGTGCGCAGTGAACTTTTTTGAATTGAGATGTAGAGGTGAATATATACTTGAGATCTCACAGGACGAGAGCCGAAATACTGTATTTCTTTGTGTATATTTTATATTTCTGTGGCTCGTGGTAAAGCAGAGGAGGAGTATCGCGGTCAGAACAGCGCAGGATTGTGCAGTTAAAGCCATTATAAGGTCAGTAGATTATGCAAAACATACACAACGCTGGTGCTGTGACGTCATCATTTTAGACAACGTTGTGGAGAGGCAGTAACCTGGGACCTGACCAAGTTTCAAACATATTCACTTACATTACTTCAAAATGCCAGCTTGATATGGATGATATGTGGCTTTCATAGAATATGTTTGCGTCTAGACCTGAGCTTGTCTTTGTGTGGATGGAGCCAAAGAGTGGGGGCTCATTCTGCTCTGGTGTTTGGATTTACCTCATATTTGAGGACAAAGAGAGGTAAAATATTTACAAAATATAACCGCTATTAGATCAAACTAAATGAAAAGCAAAAAAAACAAACATAAACTGGGTAAATCAGCATTTATTTTGGTTATTTAAACATAAGAATGATTGGTGTCCATCAACAGCAACCCTGGCTTGTGAAAAAAATGAAATCAATAAAGAATGGAGGGCCTGAATGCACTTTTGTAAAACAAATTGTATGACTATTGACTAAGCTACAAACTGTGGAATAATTTGAGCTCAATAAACTATGTATTTACATGTTTCAACTAAAAGAACAGCTGCCACAGTGGAGCCTATACCACATAAAGAAAGGATTTAGTACATACTTGGGTAATACTCTGTATTTGCATATGAGTGACAGCTTTTGCCTGTTTAAGCACATTTAATATAAGAAGGTTTCGCACAATTTCAGACCATTGCATTCTGTTGTGTCTGTGGCCTTTAGTCTCTGCGCGTGTTGAGGAAGCCAGCTTTTATCCTCGCTTGAGAGGAACACGCCCGCGAAAAGCCCCTCTCCTCCTCTTGATAGCGCGACTTTGATCAAAAATGTGTCATAGCGTTTTGCTCCGGCTGAATTATTCAAAGGTCAGCGAACAAAGCCGTGTTTGTGCTGTGTTGCATTACAAAGGCTTGAGTGATGGTAAATTGGCGAAGTGTTGACTGTGTCTCTGTAGGGGAAGTGACCGGGGAGCGTCTGCCTCAAGGGACCATTTGGAATCACACAGAGCCAAGTCCTTGTGATTGGAGACTGCACCTGCCCTCCACTCCCTATATACCTGATGTGTTTTCACGCCATTATCTTTTTCATCCCTTTATGCTGTGGAGGGCATTGGGGGGGGGGGGGGCTTTTCTCGAAGGGCAACGAGAAGAAGGACCTCGATCAGGAACGGGAGACTGAAGGGGGTTTAAGCTCAGCGTCTACTAACAAATACTGAATGCGATTATTGTGAATTGTTGTGAGCGCCATTGAGCTTTGACAATGCAACATATTTCAAAAGGGGGCAGAGAATGTCATGCCAGAAGGGCTTTTGAGTGCAGATCTCTACCGCTTTGACCCTATCTCGCAACAGTGCAAAAGCCGTTTCATTATTTTCGTGACAGCAGCTTAGTCAGTGGAGACCAAATCCAAAGTTTAGCGGTGCCAGCGTGAGTTACAGGTAATAGACACTGTCCTTGGGCAAGACATTTCACTTCATTGAGCTTTGGCCATTATTATTAATTACCCAAAGGAATCTTTCATCAACTTGCACTAGGAACTAATGAAATATGCAATTCCACTGTGACGCACAGGCAGTTAGATGAGACTGCTTCCTGCCTGTATCCCCATAAATAAATATATTAAAACGTGCTGTATCGTGTCCAAGGTTTGTGAAGCTTGAAGAGAAAAGAAAAACAAAAGATCTGACGAAGAGAAGGAAAGAGGAACTGTGCAGATGAAAAGAAAAAATCATGGATAAATTAAACTTCAGCTTTCAAACAGCAGCTTTTGAAAAGCAAATAGCAAATCCTTGATTCGCCTAATTCACTAAAATACTTGGAAGTAAAATACTGCATTGGACTTTTTGACATTTCCACAAAGAGTTTACAATATTGTTGAAACATTATCCTGTGTCTACTCATTTCCCACATAAAAAAAAAATCTGAATTTCATAGTAAGGTCAGAACAATTGTGATACGGCCTGCATTTCCTTATCCCACAGCGTTCAGGCCTTGTCTGGATGGACCATCAATCCAAGACATGCACAATAGGTTAATCCTCCAGCCAGGTGATTCTGACCAGTAGCCCGGCTCAAGATCTGGGGAAGGGCCCGGCCGGCTGCCCACTGCGCCTGACAGGTCGCCCCAGCACCAAAGAAGGATGAGTCAAAAGCAGAGAACGAAGCTCCATATGGGGATCAGTAAATTAGACCTTGACCTGAACCTTATCCTGGATCTTACCTGCATGTATTTATATATTGACTGGAGATAACTCAGAAGTGGCTTGGCCTGCAACTAACTCTCAAGTGAACTCTCCGCCTGCTGATCACGTATGAGGTGGAGATATTTGTCCATTTACTGTAACTTAAGAGCCCCCTCCCCTTAATCCCCATGGTAAACAAACCTCCATACCTCTGTGGATGTGGCTGTACCGTGGGGCGTAAGCATCAAAATGGGTGCATCGTGTTGTTTTGGCCACGTACTATATGTACTTCAATAACTTTTTGTTGTGTAACTGTATTTATTTGAGCAGTTTTATCATACATTACTTTTTACTTCATCTTATACAGTATATTATAACTAAGCATTTGTACAGGTACTCTTACTTGAGTAAAAAAAAAGATTTACTAGTTGTGCTCTAAGTGTCAAAAGCTTCATATTGACATAAACTACATGTTTGTGTTTCATGTACCTTATTCATCACAAGTATTTATTTTTTTATAAATTTATGGCATTTTGAGGGTTTTCACTTTATTTTATGTTTTTTTTCCCTCTCTTATGCTTAAGAGAGACTTATGCTTAAACAGTTACTCAGTACTCAGAGTACTCAATTAGCAAATCCGCCAAGTACTTTTTTACTCTAACTAGAGTCATCATTTGAGTCACTCACTCCTTTTACTAAGTAAACAAGTTTAATAATGTAATGCTACTAACAAAAGTAAATAACAGAAATGAACTGCATGAAACATCCGTCTGAATAGTTAGCCGTGACAAATCCAAACTGATCACTCAAACAAACATAACATTGTGGTAGAACGCTCTAAAAAGCTGATTTTGCAGAATATCTCGCTCTAGTATATACTATCAAGTACGTACATAACTATAAATGGACTTGATTGTATTGACCAAGGAGTTATCTCACTACTGTATTCTGTATAATATGGCCTTTCCAGTATGTCAACAGAAGAGGAGGCCTCCAGTGGGGAACACAGAAGTCCTGAGGGCTTTTGGTTCTACACTAGTAATGAATACTGAATAGTACGCGGCCGCGGACTCGCACCGCGCACTATTTTAAAAGTGAAATATTGTGAGCGCTATTGAGCTTTGACATCCTGATGTGCGTGCGTCTCCTCTGCTTGCATGAGGTCTTTTGTGATGATTGCGAAAGGGGAAACCGCCGGGGCATCGAGACCGCAGGCTGTCTCCGGAGGGGCCGCAACTCATGGGGTCTGCCGCTGAAAGGGATGAGGAGATGAAAAAAAAAAAAAAAAAACTGCAAAAGACAAGTGCGTATTCATCTGTATGCCTTTCAGTCTACGCTTAGCTTTTTCCCTTTTGTCTCACGATATCCCTTGTATCCAAGCATCGCGATCCAATGGCTGTTCTGTATTGTTCGCTCCGAGTGGAACATAGTGTAATAATAATAGAAGGAAACGGCTTGTGTTTGTTTGTCTATGTAAAAAGCGACGACGGACGTACATTATTCATGCCGTTACGGAGATGGAAGCAGTTGTTGCGAGTCCAGGCATGAAATAAATAAATAAAAATACACACATGCAGTATATGTACGGGGAGATATAGGAGCGGCATCGGGGGTGATAATGAAGCAGTATAGTCAGCGTTCCCAGGAGAGCTGCTGTATCCAGGTCAGATAGGCCTCCAGCATGGGACTACTGCTCTCATCTCACAGTGCCCTTACCTACTTGGACACAGCAAATTGGGCTTTAAGGGGGAGACACTGCAGGTGAAAAGGGGGAAGATTTATTTGTATTTTACTAACAAAAATATTAGGCTTTTTTTGTTAAATCTTCTGCCATTTTATGTTTTCATGTAAAAATGGGGTATTTTTAATGTAAAAAATGCCCAAAATTGTGACAAAATCTCAATGATGGATAAAGTCGTATTTAAATTTATGATTTAATTGTGTTAATGTATTAGTTCGCAAGATTTTATCAGAGGGGATATTGGATATCTTATCTTAATTGTTCGCGAATAGTTATTATCCGTCGGACAGATCATCGGACATCACTGGAATTTCAAATTGCCAGGAGGACACTCTCTAGACGGAAAAACGAAACATTAACGTCTTTCAAAAATGTAAGTGTGGTTCTTCTGTCTGTGTAAGTTCTCAGTCGTACAGGAGTTGTCCATCGTAGGCAAAGATTCTCCAGTCTTCATCTGTACTCTGTAGACGAAGTGTAGGAGGTTTCGATCGTACTTCTTTAGAGTAAGATCGAAACGTCCTACACTTCAACTTCAGAGTACAGATGAAGACTGGAGAATCTTTGCCTACGATGTAAGCATGGGTTGTTTGATAACATTTTGTAAAATTGAATTACCGTAATGTACAAACTATATATGAAGTCTATTCTTTCTCCTTTTAAATTTGGACGGTGCGGCTTATATTCAGGTGCGCTCAATAGTCCGGACATTACGGTAACCACCTGGATGACTCAGACTTGCAAAATATTACTTCAATATTTTGATTGAAATTGTGTCAAAAGACAAAAATGAAAAACAAAACACTAAAACCAGGACCAAACCAAGGCTTAAAGGGAAAGAAAATTAGAAAAATAGTGACTAAAAATCACACATTTGTTAGAGATGATGTGTGTTTTGTTTTAGGCTATGTAAGACTGATACTGTATACTGTGGTTTCTTGAATGGATATCGCATCACCCAATACTGCGTGAACAATAATTTAGCTGTATTACTGTATATAATGGAGCCCTCTGCCTTTCTTATTATGAGCAGGGTGCCTTGTCCCGTGCATGTCTGTAGTCAGCGCGGCACACTGAATAAAACATTACAGAGATGGACAGTCCTCAGCTCGATATTACCATCCACCTAAACCTGGCTAAGAATAAATCCCATTTCATGCCTCAGCCTATATTTACACAAGAAATAAGTGTGTCCAATTACCTCGAACAAATTTGAACGCATGTGGGTCACTTCTAACAAATTGAACTGCGCTTAATTCCTTCCAAGTCGCACAATTAAATGGAACAAATAAATGTAATGTATTAGCTTTTTTTCCCCCCAAGTATCGAATTAAAGTTGACCTCATTGCGCTCCTATTACAGCCGAGACCCCCGGGAGCTGTGTAAGCGGATGGTCAGTGGAAGGACAGTGTGCGGGCTTAAAGCAGGGGCAGACTTAGCGTTTTTAACATCCCACATCCCCCCCACACACATACACATACACACTGTCCTTCTGCGTGCCAGTCCCACCTCTCATCTGTACCCACGCTCTCCGCCTGTCTTTCTTTGCCCGTTACAAAGGTGTAAATTGGACACAGATAATTGAACATTACTATCCTGGGAGGACGCTGGTACCATCTGTTAAGTGTCCACCCCCTGCATCATAGAGCATCGTGGCGTGTGCACGAGCATCCCAAGAGTGCGTCGAGCTGTATTTCCTCACCAGTGTCCTCCTATTCCTGACGAGCATGCAGTCTCCATTTCTTCTCGTTTTCCGTTTTCTCTACGTCGCGAACGCCAAAAGAACAAGCCTCTTTGATTATTGTTTAGTGGAGAAATACCGTAAAACATAACACACGTTTTTGTACAGATCTTGCCCGATTTCTTTCACTCCCAAAGCTACTAAAGGGGCTAAGTGATCAAGATAAGTGCTAAATAGCAGGTGCAAGCTGGAAAATAGCATGTACTGTAGGTATTTGAGGGCATGTTGCACCTAATTTACCATATTAGGATGCCAAATCTGAACTGCAATCAAGAAGATGCTGCATACATAGAAAATGCGCAAATGGCTCTGCGGCTGGTCCGCTTTTGGTGCAAAGGCTTGGTAAATAGCTCCCTATATGTCCCTATGCTGTGTCACAGAAGTCAAAGCAGAGTAAAAGCGCAAAATGTGCCAAGTGCAAAAGTTTATGGAGTATATCATCTGCCTGCCCCGGCGACAAGGACAGACCCCCAACTGACAGCCCCAAAAAGAAATAAAACGGTCTCCACAGCAGTGTTAATTTAGTGTGTTAATGTCGACTAAAATATTTAGTCATGATTTTAGTCAGAGTAATATTTTTTGCTCAAATTAGACTAAAACTAAATAAAAGTTTGTTCATGAGACTAAACTGTACAGATATTTTCGTCGACAATAAAAAAAGACTAAATCAAAATGAAAAGAAGGGACTAAAATGATCCAAAGTACAGAGCCTTGTATAATATAGTAACAGCTGCGTTTTGATCATGTGGGAGACTCTTCATGAAACAGAGAATAGTATTAAATATTGTTTTATTAAATGTGTTTGAAAACAATAATATAAATGTAAAGTTTACTCAATCTACAGTCGTAGCCACAATTATTGGAACATTTTCCCAAATTTCATCCAAATGTTTGCAACTTTGATGAAAATTGATCCCATCAAACATTCCCCAGTGCTATTGAGAAGCTTTTGGTACATTTTGGAATAAAAAAATGTATGTTTAGGTTGTCTTTATATGAAATAAAGATAAAAATATTAACCCACATGAGAATTGTTGCTTTCAAAACACACCTAATTAACCAATCGGCTTTTAAACCACACCTATGCAGTCAACACCTGCAGTCAATTGGCATTCAAACTGCATAAAAGGACTCCAAAGCACAGGGCACCTGAACACCGGGGGAGGGGGACTACTATTTCTCACCATGACAAAGACCAAAGAAATGAGTCTGGAGCTCAGAAAGAAGATAGTTGAGGCTCATGGTCAGGGCCAAGGCTACACTGCCATTTCCAAGCGGTTCACAGAGTCTAGAACTGCAGTATGTTGCATCATTTCCAAGTATAAGGAGACAAATTCTGTCATAAACAAACCTGGCCGTGGTCGTAAGCGCAAGATCTCAAAAACTCTTGAGAGAAACATAGTCAGAGATGTCAGTAAGGAGCCCCGGACATCTGCCAAGATGATTGTTGCTGACCTGGCCTCTTCTGGAGGTCATGTTTGAAGGAGCACAGTTGTGAGGGCTCTTCATGGTGGTGGACTTCAGGGCCATCGTCCTAGAAGAACCCCTTTACTAAAAGAGCAGCACATCAGAGCCCGACTCAGGTTTGCCCCAGAGCATTTGAAAGTTAAAGAAGAGTTTATATTTATGGTCGTCTTCATGGAGAAATAAAGAGTGATGTCTAATTTTATAAGGGGGGCTAATAATTGTGGCTACGACCATATTTCAAATTTAGTCGACTAAATTTACGTGGACTTTTTGTTGACTAAAATTAGACTAAAACTAGCGATTAAAGGCTAACTAACGACGATTTTTTTGGACTAAATCTTGACAACCTGGACTCAAAAAGACTAAAACTAAATTAAAATTTGCTGCCAGAACACTGCTCCATAGAAATACAAACAAACACAAAAAAACAAATGGAGCACATTTACTATGTTGCAATAACCATTTCCTCTTGAAATACCAGAATCAATCTGACTTAGTATTGCTTTGAATACACTACCAACCCAGCCAACACAATCAGACAGTAGTTGCAGGTATTCCGAAACAAAATGGTTTTCCTAAAAAAAGTTTATGTGCTACATGGATAACAAGGCCGGCTCATTTCAACCTCCACACCAAACTTGAATAGAATATTTCTAATAATTGCATTTGGTGTGTCCCCACCACTGGCTGGACCTTCTCTCCTGTCAGCGGACTCTCTCTAATTGTACTCTATAGTCGGTGCCTAATAGCTGCTATTGTTCAACTCTCGGATGCGGTTTACACAAGGCCTGGACCGCCACTAAATTCCATAGCATTCCCCAACAAAGGCCTAATTATCGGACAGGATGGGAATATGATAGGCTATCTCGGCAAATAATGAGGGGGATTGTCAGAGTGAGTATCTGAAAAGCTCTTAATAGTGCCTGGATTACGCTCCCCCACACTCTCTGACACACATGGCTGATTAGCAGTTGGCATTTCGCTTTTTTGGCTACGTGCTAAATGAGTGCAGCAACATTAGCATCTCAAAGATACTCCGAGCGCCCGGTCAGGACACAATGGCTTCTCAAACACTTCATCGATCATCCCCCAAAATAAAACTCAGGCGTTTGGCTTCATGCCTGTCGTAGCCAGCTCCACACAACGCTGCTGGGGGCAACAGGAGGGAGGACCAACGTCGAAATAATCGGAAAAATTCGGAATAAAACTTAGAGATCAGATTTAGAAGTATGACTGCTGTGCCCTCGGCTGTTCGTTATCATTATTCCTCAGTGTCAGCTTTATCCAATGATCTGGGAGGAAGTTTAAAAGACACTACTGTCCTGGGATGGTTTTAAGTACATTGCAGAGATGTTCCTGTGTGAGGGGAAGCCCTGGACGGTCGAGCTATGTCAAAGTTAACTTAGGGACTAAGTCAAACAAAAGAATGACCTTGAATACGCTGCTGAGGTGACTGCCAGCTATATAGTCAGAAAAAATATGAATAAAACAGTTAAAAACTAGTATTAGGCTATTTGCTTCGGAACAGAAAGTAAGTAGACGTGGCTGGTGGCTCTTTTGAATAGTTATAAGTACTTGAATTGTGATGCTTTGCTTTTATCAAACTAATATCAGAAGCTCCATCTATTAAAGCGTGAAAGACCTGTCTGAGTCAGATATAATAAAGAATGAAATACCTGAAGACTCAGGGTCACACAGAAGTTATCTGTAAAATCTGCCAATTACATGAAGACAAAGATAAAGTCTGGGAGCAGCCCAGCACACACAGGAATACCTTCAAGGCCATTAGAACACTTTCAAAACACACAATAAATACATTAGGAAAGGCTGGGGCAGACTAAATGTGGACTTGTGGAGGCGCCATTTTTTTGTTTCCACATCAAAATGATGTATTATCTATCCTGGAACAAGTCAGTGCTCTGTACAAGCATAATGGATGCTTGTTGTAAAGTCTGCAATGCTATAGCATTAGTACTGCAGCGTTGTATTATCTGAGCTCGACATGTTCTGCTCTTAGAATGTGCTTTTGTAATTCACTACGTATTAGGGATGGATTAATATCAACGTTTAAAATCAATAGCAAGACCCACTCACATGGAATTCATCATTGGAAAAAAGATAATGCAATATGACTTTGGCTGGAGACTCTGATGGCCATTAGAAAAAGATTATTAAATACAATTGTAGAGTGAAATGCCACTTTTGGCTAAATATTTACATACAGTGTAACATACATTTACGGCGGCACGGTGGCAGAGTGGATAGCGCTCTTGCCTCACAGCAAGAAGGTCCCGGGTTCGATTCCCGGCCCGTACGGCCTTTCTGTGTGGAGTTTGCATGTTCTCCTCGTGTCTGCGTAGGTTTCCTCCGGGTGCTCCGGTTTCTCCTACCACTAAAAACATGTACAATAGGCCAGGATGAATGAGAGTGAGTCTGTGAGTGCGAATGTGGGACAACGGATGGAAATTAGCCCAAGGCTACAATCCGGAGTGGCGTGTTCACATGCATTCTTCATGTGCACGCACTGTCCCAACCAAATAAACCAAACAAACAAACATCAGTAGGTCTATCAGAACAATGTAATGTCTGTTTTTGGTCATGAGGAGCCACCAAGGTCTACTCACTAATTCACTGGAAAAAAATTATATATCGGCAGGACATTTTTTTCATATCGGACCAATACTTGAAAAAATATGCAAATATCTGCGGCACGGATATATCTGACCATCCTACTACAGATCTGCTCTTAAAGCCAGGAGCACCTGTCCACAGTCAGTCACACCTGTCCACAGTCAGTCACACCTGTTAGAGTCAGCTGACTGCACTCTTCAGTACAATACAGGAGGCACATGAGGATGTGAAGGGTATTTATGCCTCCACACACATGAAGCATCCACACACATGAAGCATCCACATGAAGCACCCACACACATGAAGCACCCACACACATGAAGCACCCACATGAAGCATCCACACACATGAAGCATCCACACACATGAAGCACCCACACACATGAAGCATCCACATGAAGCACCCACACACATGAAGCATCCACATGAAGCACCCACACACATGAAGCATCCACATGAAGCACCCACACACATGAAGCATCCACACACATGAAGCATCCACATGAAGCACCCACACACATGAAGCACCCACACACATGAAGCATCCACATGAAGCACCCACACACATGAAGCACCCACACACACGAAGCACCCACACACATGAAGCATCCACATGAAGCACCCACACACATGAAGCATCCACACACACGAAGCATCCACACACATGAAGCATCCACATGAAGCACCCACACACATGAAGCACCCACACACATGAAGCATCCACATGAAGCACCCACACACATGAAGCACCCACACACATGAAGCACCCACACACATGAAGCACCCACACACATGAAGCACCCACACACATGATGCACCCACACACATGAAGCACCCACACACATGAAGCACCCATACACATGAAGCATCCACACACATGAAGCACCCACACACATGAAGCACCCACACACATGAAGCACCCACACACATGAAGCACCCACACACATGAAGCACCCACA
>OMNZ01040861.1:27425-42994 GCA_900303255.1 Lesueurigobius sanzi | reverse complement strand
TAAAGAAAATAATGAATGGGAGCCATGTATGGTGAGATTTTGAGTGAAAACCTCCTTCCATCAGCAAAGGTATTGAAGATGAAACGTGGCTGGGTCTTTCAGCATGACAATAATCCCAAACACACCGCCCGGGCAACGAAGGAGTGGCTTCCTAAGAAGCATTTCAAGGTCCAAGAGAGGCCTAGCCAGTCCCCAGATCTCAACCCCATAGAAAATCTATGGAGGGAGTTGAAAGTCTGTGTTGCCCAGCGACAACCCCAAAACATCATTGCTCTAGAGGAGATCTGCATGGAGGAATGGGCCAAAATACCAGCAACAGTGTGTGAAGCTAGTGAAGACTTACAGAAAACGTTTGACCTCTGTCATTGCCAAAAAAGGGTATACAACAAAGTATTGAGATGAACGTTTGTTATTGGCCAAATACTTTCCACCATAATTTGCAAAAAAATCTTTAAAAATCAGACAATGGTATTTTCTGGATTTTTTTTCTCATTTTGTCTCTCATAGTTGAGGTGTATCTATGATGAACATTACAGGCCTCTCTCATCTTTTTAAGTAGGAGAACTTGCACAATTTTTCCCCACTGTATACTGAGATTTTGCTTAATTATTTACCTAGTTTTCCTTGCATGGTTTGATATGATTTACAATGTTTATTTCTCACTTCCTTATTTGATGTGGGCACAAGAAATGGTAAATGGTGCAACTGATGCCATGCCAACCATAGTAATATTATATTACCAATGAGAAATGAGCGACTCATGGAACTTTCCCCTCTATGTCACTAATAAAAACGTTTTCTCTCAAACTTTTCTTCTTATTTTTTTTATATAAAAGATCATTTTTCAGTGGGTTGATCTATTAGCATTCTGCAGCTGCAGGGCCCAAATAATGTGGATTTGACCATTGACCATTTCTGTTGTTCTTTCAATACTTTATTTGAGCATCTTAATTTCACAAAGTTGTACATAAATAAGCATTGTATAGTATAGTTGCTTATTTTGATTTCAATTTCAGTATATTTTTGCTCTGTTTTACTCCAGCTGTAAGCCCCAAGGTATTTACCAAGATTAGCCATGTACACCTTCCAGATGCTGAGAAAAATCTCAATGAATACATATATAGCATTTTCGAGAAAAAAAGGCCCAAGACAAGAAGGCTAACTTGTCATTTAGAATTAATACTTTCCACAGACATTGTCCATCCAAAGTTAGTAATAATTACAACAGAATTGCCATATACTTTAAGCTTTATTTTTATAAATATGTAACATTTTTATGTGAGGAAAAAAAAAAAAAAAACTTTATTTGAACATATTTTAGTGTGTTTTCTTGATGAGAATTGGACTCTTGTTTGAGGACTTTAACCAAGTGATAAACCCATTCTCTAATCAAAACCAAAGGAGTTTTGTTTTGTTTCACACATAATACTGACTGGCATTTTGTACACAATTGCATGATTAATTGCAATCACAGTTGAATCATTATATTAAAACAAATTACATTTTTGGCATTACAATGCCAAAACTTCTAAACAAACATGACTAGATACTTTTCCAAAATCGTGCAGCCTTAACTTAACATTCTTATATTCAAAACCAAAGCAAGCTGTCCTTTAAGAATGAAATAATGCTTAATAAAGTCAATCTAAAATACAAAACTGTGATTTTGTAAGATGAAAAATGAACTTATTTACTCCAGAGCTAATGAGCGATCGTATAGCTGGGTGGAGCAGGACCATTTGAGGTTTAGCTGGTACAATGCCCAGTTCCACATGCAACACACTGCTCCAGTAAATGATTAGGCAACATGTTTAGACCACAGGTTTAGTGCAGTCACTTGTTAAATATATTTCCACTGTTTTTATGTCAAAAAGGGAAGAGGTTTGAAATGTTGATTGTGACTACTTTAGAGGTTGCCATATGATTAAATACAAATACAAACTTGAAATCATCACAGGAGCATTTGAGTAGTCCATAAAACAGTCCAATGAAAACATGAAGTCATTTCTTCTTGATCAGATCCATGCGTCTTTTGTGGTGTTCACTCTGGAGAGCTACATGACATTTCAACACAATTTAAGATGCAACACGGTTGCTAAATAATAATAATAATAATGCACATGGTTTTATATAGCGCTTTTCTGGACACTCAATGACGCTTTACGTTGCATTATTCATTCACTCCAAACTTACTATTAAAGCTACTACTGTAGCCACAGCTGCACAGGCCTACCAAGCGAGGCTGCCAATCTGCGCCATCGCCCCTCTGACCACCACCAACGCTCACTCAAACACTACATTCACTCAGGTTTCCTGGCCTTTCCCTGATGGTCTCCCATCTAAGCACTGACCAGGCCCTACTCTGCTTAGCTCATGAGATCTGATGGGATCGGAAGCTATAAAACCATTAAAAAAACATAGATTTTTCATGCACTGGGCAATTTTGATATATCTGTCTATAGTCTTGTATCTTAACATCTTAGTTTCAATGTCAAAGGTGAAAAAAGACCTAAATCAGCCTTCACAATGGTTATTTTATGATTACCAGGATGTCACTCCACCATCATCGCTCTCCGCTGTGTTTCCCATGTGCATCCATTCACAAATACTTCCATAGTTGGTATTCATGTGGCTTGCCTAAAGCGACCTACAAGACGCTGTAATCCATATATGGTCATACCCTTTCTAAGAAAATCCAGTTGAGAGCAAAACATATCTCATACAGGATCACGCAGGTCTGTTCACTGGCCTCTCTGTAAGAGAGCTACAGTACATACAGAACACTGCTGCTCGAGTCCTGACCAGAAACAGAAAATAGGACTATTAGTCCAGTGCTCAGGTCTCTGCACTGGCTTCCTGTCATAGAATAGAATAAACTTCATGGTTTAGCACCAAATCATCATCAGCTTAATAAAGACTTGAGCTGCTCAAGTCTTTATTAAGCTGATGACAATCTTTGAACTAAGATCGAAATGTCCTACACTTCAACTACAGAGTACAGATGAAGATTGAAGTATATTTTGATTTGTATCATTTTGTCCTGTAATCTGTGTTTTTTACATCCATAATAATAGGTATATAATGAGTGATTAATTAATAAAAGATACAAATAGCTCACAAGAGATTTTTTTCAACCATGTCCTTCAAAATGACTGAGAAAAATTATCTCTATTGAAACCACTGGTGAGTACCTCAGGGAGTGGTCTCCTACTGGTCCCAGAGTCAGGACTAAACATGGTGAGGCTGCGTTCCATTTTTATGCTGCTAAAATCTGGAACAGTCTGCCAGAAGATGAAAGAAAGGCCTCAACTCTGACAATGTTTAAACCGAGGCTTAAAACCGTTCTTTTTAGCTGCATATAACAGTGAGAGTGTTTTCTCTGCCGTCTTCACTTTAATTAATTAGTAAATGACATTCATTAATCATATTAATTGTTTGTATGGATTATTTACTTAGTAATTGTATGCAACAGAGAAGCACTGAATTGCCTGGTGTATGAACTGTGCTCTACAAATAAACCCTCCTTGCCTTAACAGTTGAAGCAAGTGTGAAAGTCCCACTAATACAGAGTGCGTTGTTTGTGTCCACAGCCTGTGACTGCCATCCTGTGGGCGCGGCGGGGAAGACGTGTAACCAGACCACTGGCCAGTGCCCCTGTAAGGACGGAGTGACCGGCATCACGTGTAACCGCTGTGCTAAAGGCTACCAGCAGAGCCGCTCGCCCATCGCTCCCTGCATAAGTAAGACCTGCACAGCACGATATCCCATACATCTATAGGCCCCACAAATCCCATTTACATCCCGTGGGGTGTTAGATACTGTATATGACTTGTTCGGTTCTCTATCATTTTTATATGTTGAGATGTGGACTGGACAGCCTGCAGTTGCTCCATAGAGGTGAATGATGGGTCAACTACAGAAAAATACACTGCCTGGCCAGTCTCCACCTGGATTTAACTAAGCAAATAGAACTGGGGTTGATGCAGTTTGTCAGTTTTAGGTTCAGCAACACTATATGCCCAAAGAATGAGATCAGCTAAAACATGAACATCCTGAATTATTATTAATGAGTTATTCCATCAATGGATTTCTTCTTCTCTGATGGCACAGGCAGATTCCAAGATGACAATCCCAGGATCAGGCTCATATGGTGAAAGAGTGGTTCAGGAGTGTGAATGGTCATTTTCACACATGGATTGTCCACCACAGTATCCAGATCTTAACTCCACTGAGAATAGTTGGGATGTGCTGGAGAAGGCTTTGCTCAGTGTTCACACTCTTCATCATCAATACTAGATCGTAGTGAAAAATGAATGCCACACTGGATGGAAATAAATATTTGGACATTGCAGAAGCAGCAAATGGTGCTGTAATCAAAGCTAAAGGTGGCCTTATGCGCGTGTGACATTTTTTTTTTTTGTGGTTTGTTTTTTGGCCAGGCAGTGTATTTCATAATCTGTTTGAAAGGTGCATTGTGGAACTTTTTATGTGAATCATCAGCAGAAAAAACACGACATTTTAGTCATAATTTTAGTGTCAATAACTTTAGTTTTAATTTAGTTTTAGACCCCATCCACACGAAGACAAGCTCAGGCCTAGACGCAAAAGTATTCTATGAAACCCACGCATCATCCATATGAAGCCGGCGTTTTGGGCGTCTGAAAACAATAAACTTTGAAACTAGGTCCCAGAGTGGAAAGATTTTGAAACGCTGTTTTCGTGGCTCCGTTGTTACTGTCTCTCCGCAACTTTTCCTAAAACGATGACATCACAGCGCCAGCGTTGTGTATGTTTTGCATGATCTACTGACCTTATAATGGCTTTAACTGCACAATCCAGTGCTGTTCTGACCGCGATATTCCTCTGCTTCACCACGAGCCACAGGTGACACACGGAGAAAAGCCCCAAGGAAATATCCTCCATTCTGTCTGGGTTTTTGTAATGACAGCTACAGTCCGTTCACTGACATTATTTCTCTTCTCAACAAAAATCCACTTCTTAGTTTCTTCTGTTAATAAAACAAAAATCCAGGGAATAGTTTCATATTCACTGCAATGGGTCTGTTTATTATTAGAGAAAGTTTATTGTGCATGTGCTATCTACAGTCTTGTTCTACTTTGGAAGGCATCCTATAGTGGCGTCACAGCGCCACACACAGGCCTGGCAGCTGCACTACAGCATATCCACACACACATTTACTGAACGGGCTCCATGTTTACAGAGAATGTTTTTGAAATTATAAGCGTTTTGTCTTCATGTGGATATGGCCTCAGTCAGCAAAAATATGACTTTGACTAATGAACACTGGTTCCGTAATTTAACTATCACTAAAATGCTGCCGAAAATACAGAAGCTTGTCAGGTTGGAAAAGGGTGTGGCTCATGTGTCCTCTGGTAAAATCGAGGCCGCTGTGGGAAAACAGAATCACTGCCAAAGACTTACATTAGCTAAAACGCATAAAACCTAAATTCTTGACACCTACCTCAAACTTTGCCGACCTTTGTGTCATTGAAATCCCTTCTTGGAGGCCCACGTTCCGCTAAATAAATGTGTTAGGCATAAATTTGTGAGTCCCTTTAATGTGCTGTCCAGCTCACACCTCGGTGCCATTATAAGGAAATGTACGAGCGCAAGAGGATAAACAGCCCGCCGCCTCTGTCCTAACATGGCCTCTGAACAAATGCATCTCTGCTGTAAATCCACACAACAAGCCGGGCGCTTTACTGGCTCTATCTGTTTCAACCAGCCTTCGGGGAGACACTCAGCACACTGTCTAAACAAGAAGTGAGGCGTCCACGGTGTGCTGTCCCAGGGTGATAGCATGTTTCGGTAACAATATCCCAAGCTAGTCAAATGGGAACAGTGAAAACATCCTATTTGTAGTGAGATATAGGTGAGGCTGACAGTGTTGTAAAAATCTTATGTGTTAGGCAGAATACAGAGCTTCATGGAGCTTCTCCCACCCTCATTGTTTGAAAATGTAGCGGAAATCTTTCTTTTTTGACATATTTGATAATAATTGAAGCAAATGTGATTGTATTTTCATACTGCCACCTCTGGCCGTCCGCGTAACTGCAGTCTCCATGTCAAGCTGGTGAATGACTGCTGCCTCGGCCCGAACACGCAACTTTAGAGTGACAGTGCAGGCTTATAGCGGCAATTGAGTGGGATAGGTGTGGGCTCACAGTACAGCGCGGGACATTGCTGGAGCATGTAGGGGGTGGAAAATAGATTATTTTTTAAATTTTAACTTCCGTAAGTCCCTTTAAGTGCAATCTCAAAATGTTTGTACAACATTAATGATTTCTAACTAGGTTTTAGGCCACACAAATGTGGTTGATGGTTGACAACGACTGAAAACATCTAGATTGTTCATAAATTGCAATGTTTTAATGGCTAATGCTAACGGCTAAAATACGAATTCTGAAAAGAGTAGCTGACGTGCTAACTGTCTTTTTAGCATCATATGACATTCATCCTTTTGTTTTCACGGCACAAACCATCTAGAGCCTGCATTACACATTTCATAACTTGCAAGTAAATGTAAACTGTGACATGTAAATGAGGCTAGTTCTGATTTCGGGCATAATCGCTATGTTCTAATAGCTCAATGTATATCTTTGTGTTTTCCATGTGAGAAATACAGTGTGAATATATTTGTGTTGTTGATTTTAGCTTGTGTTTGTTTTTCACAGAGATACCGATCGCATCACCAACGGCAAGTAGTTACAACACCTACGAAGACCCTTCAGGTAACTGCATTTCATTATTATTAGCTTTATTCATTAATTGTCATGCATGATTGATTGATCTGGTTGTTTTTACACTTTTTTGAAAAATACAATTCTCTATTTTATTAAGGAGAACAAACTGAGGCACTAATCACTAGTTCTGATGGCTAATAGGAGCAATGGATGCTGCTGTTTTCTTTCTCATTTTTTTCAGCAACAACTGGTGGATTCAGTGTAGCGCAGAATATTAAAATCACAGCGCTAGGGAAGCAATGCTCTGTTTTTGCCCATCATAGAACTATTATTATTTATCTAAAACGTTCATGAAGCCTAATAAACCATCAGGACAGTGAGTTCTTTTAAGATAATCCTTTACTGTGTGTGAATATCTTGAAGTAGGATGTAAATACTTCAGAGCAGGAGATCCCTGTGTTTCAAAGTCAGAGAGTTTGTCTTGAAGCTAAAGGCAAACATGCTATAAAAATTTAATCAAATTCAATAACTAAGTAAAATAAAAACTATTGACAAGATAATCGCTTTTATTTTTTGACAATATGAGGCTCCTTATCACAACAACACATTGCGGCTGGCTAAGAACATCGCCTCTGACTCCAGCCATGTTCTGAACTCTGAATATGTGCTGCTACCATCAGGACGTCGGTACCGTGTGTCACGCTTTAATAGAGTCAGATTGAAGAACTCTATTGTTCATCAGTCCATCCTGAAACTAAATGAGGAGCGCAATTCATAAAATCAAGTGTGTAATGGCGAGCGGACAATTGCTTTTCGTGTCTCTGTGAAATGTCATGTATCTGTGTGATGTCCTTTTGTTTGTGCGATGTCATTGTGTTTGTGTTGACTCGGAGCTGCTGAACCTGTAAAAACAAATGTCCATATTATATATATATATGTACTTCATTTGTGGCACTTTAATTTTAGCCTTTAAGACAAACTTTCAGATCTTTCTAAAAACAGACGTCTCCTCCACTGAAGTATTTACATCTTACATCGTGTTGTTAAAACAGAAAGTGATCCCCTACCAGGAACCTCACTCAGGGTTTATGCAGGTAGCAGCAAGTCAAATTGAATGTGTTTTAATGCCATTTTAATGCCCAAATACAACATTTATAATGCCACGAACGCCACAAATCAGTATATGTCTAATATTAATTTTCATATTCAATAGAACATTTTACACAACAGACAATTTTTGACCAGAAATACAGTATTATTTCTGCCAAAACTCCAGTCTAGACCATCATTTTTGTATTTTTGACAAACTTATGCTGTTGATTTAATGCCAGTTTGAATTCTATTTAATGCTTTTTAATGGCATTTAAGGCTTTATTTTAGACACAATTCATTTAATGACTTTCAATGCTTTTTAATGCCCCTGTCCACCACGTAATCTTTAGAAAATATGATTGTTCGAAGGGGTCTATGCTAATCTTAATGGAAATCAATACGGACAGGAATTACTTGCACTCTCAACTTCAGATCAGTGGAACTAGCAAAGCCACATCGTGCAACAAGCCAATTGCAGTTATCATCAGTACAATAATTGATGCTATTAATACAACAGAAGAATTCCTTCAGTGACAAATGACCCTATACTTTATGCCTCCATAGTTAACACAGACATATAATGACATTGCTCTGGCGTGTGTTCACTCCCAAACCCCAGCTCTCCATCTTGTTTGTGCTGTGCTCCGCCGCCGTGCTGATGTGATTTGCAGATTTTTAGCTTTGGGCCCCCCCCCCCTGCCCCGCTGCGGCCCTGCTCTGCCAGCCCTCCTGTGGTCTGTGTATCCCCCCGACTCCAAGGTTGAGCCCTATAATCTGATTACACGCTTCATTTGCCGCAGTTTGTGTTTCAATCAGAGGCTGCTGCGAGGGCCGGGCCGCTCAGCCAGGGCCCTTTGTGCCAGTGTGACGGGACATGAGCCGCCATGTTGGCCCTTGGCATGGGACCAAATGGGCCGACCGTGCCACAAGTCTTAAAACATCAAGGACTGGAAGTTTGTTGAGTTTTAAGGGGAGACGCTGCAGGCAAAAATAGAGCAAATGCAAATGCAATACTTTTTCAATTGGACCAATCTGCTCTCTTAACATACAGTATAAACTTTCAGCTTGAAGCAAATAAATCGTCCACTCTTCACAATAAGGAGTTCAATTATTGCACTGATTCAACGTTTCTCCATAGAATTATATGGGAAATTGGAAATGCCACATTGTTGCGACCAAAGATCCACTTTATAGCAGCTCCAACAGACATTTTGAAAGTTCAATATCTAACTCCCAGCCTTAGAACATAGAAGCCCAGCTTAAACCTAAACAAGATAACAAATCAACAAAATAAAACCATGGATTTTAACTGGGTTAGTCATCGGAAAAATAGACAAGAGATTCTTCAGTCTTCATCTGTACTCTGTAGTTGAAGTGTCGGACGTTTCGATCTTAATCCAAAGATCTTCGACAGCGAATGATGACTTAACACGCTTGTGGGTCTCTTAAGAGGAAACCAGTAGTTCACCCTAAAGACAAGATCCCAAACCACCGTTTGTGTCAGGGGCGACAGTGGCGCGAGTAGTAGAGCGGGTCGTCTTGTAATCGGAGGGTTAGCGGTTCGATCCCCGCAGGTGCACACTGTCGTTGTGTCCTTGGGCAAGACACTTCACCCACCTTGCCTCCAGTGTCTGCGCACACTGGTGTATGAATGAGAGTGTGAATGGGTGAGTGGTTCCTTGATGTAAAGCGCTTTGAGTGCCTAAAGCAGGTAGAAAAGCGCTATATAAATGTGACCATTTACCGTTTATTCAATCCACTGCAAAGATAAGGAATTTACATTGGAGAGACATAACAATTACAGCATGCTAATGAGGCTGGACACTTGGGCAGAGCAAGGCATAGAAGTGTCAACAGCCTTAGAACTAAGCCCAGGGTGAGAAATAGGAAGGTAATGAGCATTAGGTATGAATAGGCTAAGATGTTTTCCAACCTTTAGTACCAAGAGAGGTGGGTACTAAAGGTTTCGTCTTAAGAGACCCACGAGCGTGTTAAGTCATCATTCGCTGATGAAGATCTTTGGATTAACCCTTTAACTGCCAAAGTTGCCAAAATGTTATTTTGTTTGCATTACTTTGGCGCCTGCCATTAGGTAACACATTATTAAAAAAAAAATAACAATGGATATCAGAAATAAAGTGGGTGAACGTTTAGGTCTAACTTGGAGATGTGAGAGGATTTATGGCTAAAATACATCTGGCGGTTAAAGGGTTAAGATCGAAACGTCCTACACTTCAACTACAAAGTACAGATGAAGACACAGATTCAATGAAAGAAAGCTTTAGTATTCATGTATATGTGAAAGTTTCAAATTGATATCTTTTATTTATGTATTTTTCCCCATTTACCTGCAGCGTCTCTTAAAACATATTAACCTCTTAAGACCTAGAGTCCCCGAAAATGGGGACTTTTTTTGTCAGATACAGTTACTGACCTACGTGTTTTACGCAGAAAAATATTCCAAAGTTGCAAATTAGTGACAGCTGATGTGAGATTATCCATTTCTGTTGTTATTTGCTCCACCACAGGGAGGAAAAAGGCCTTTTTGCGGAAAAATGTGTGTGTTTTTTTCAGGTGTAAATTCATTCAAACCTATTTTATTGTCAAACAACATCATTTATTTTAATTTCACTTCCACCGTTTTGGAGAAAAAGGCCTAGGGCTTAAGAGGTTAACATGGTGTTCCCTTATCCCAAACATATCTGCAGTAGTATTTGTCAACGTTCACAAAGGTTTGAGTTAGTGTGTTTATCTCTTCTTTGGCAGTATTACGTACAATGTTTTTTCTTGTGTAATAGACAGAATCTGGACATATCTATTCTGTGCACTTCTGCCCTCTGCAAACAATGTATTACTTCATCAGCTTTTGAGAAGCCATTGGCTAAAAACAGCACCGTGAACCTTGTATTTACTCTTCTTAATTCCACCTGCTGCCACCAGAGGGAACTCCAAGCAACACGCAAGATTCATAAAGTAGTTGTCTTTACTCATGAAGTAAAGTAAATGCACAAGTATTCATTTAAATAAAAAACATGAAAAATAAACTTTAAGGCGAGAGACTGCAGGTGAATAGGAGGAAACTTTGAATATGTTTGTAAAATTTTTAATTGTGCCTTGTTTTTTGGGGGGTTCAAAATTCACTCTATATTGAAATGATTTATTATATATTGAATTATATATTGAAAAATCCCTAAGAAACAATCAAATTATTGTTAAGTACAAAATTGGAAAGTTTGTTGTGTGTAGGATAGAGATGGGCAAACTAAGGCCCACAAAACATGACCAAGCCCAATATTAGGGCTGGGCAATACGGCCAAAAAATCTTATCACGGTTATTTTTAGTTTAAATCACGATTTCGTTTTTATCACAATTCATGTGTATATTGTCATTTAAAGGCGACTAAATCCATCGGCTTCTGCTTGGATTTAGACCTGACCTGTTTTAGACTAAGTTTCAGTCCAGAGTTTTGGTTTAGTCCTGGTTTAGTCATGGTTTCGTTCTGTCCCTGGTTTAGTCCATTTTAGTTTGCTCCTGGTTTAGACCTTGATTTCAGTCTCTGCTTTAGTCCCGTTTACTTCTTGGTTTAGTCCTGGTTTAATCCAGATTCAGTCTGTGATATTGTGTGATTTTAGACCTGGTTTAGACCTACTTTTCTCCTGGTTTAATCCTGACCGTAGAAGCAGTGAGTGAATAAAGTGCTACAAGAGTATTTGAGCTCAGAGCTGAGTTAAACAAAAAAAAAAAAACACTGAATCACGATATGACGATGTTCCCAAAAAAGCAGATCTTCATGGAGACCAGATCACGTTTCGATTTTTATCATCATATCGCCCAGCCCTAACCAATATGCACTGGGTAAAAGGGGTGAACAGCAGCAATGTTCTCACCGATGAAGGAAATGCATAACTGCTTCCATTTTGTTGCTTTTGTTTTGTGTAATTAAGTTTTTAAGGTCTATTTGAAAATTGAATTTATTTGAAATGTCCCAAACTGCAACCGGGCCAGTCCTCCAGACAAGGTCAAAAACCTGATGTGGCCCTTGCATCTAAAGGTCTGCATATTTGCCACAGGAGCTACCAAAGTGGACATGTTGTCGCTGCAATGTGAGAAAAAATGTATTTTGAGTAAATGGTCATTGAAGTTACCATCAGTTCTATGAAGAAACATTGAATAAGTACTTTAATTACACTCCTTATTGTAAAGGTCTTTTTTGTTTCCAAGTGAAAGCACTATGTAAAGAGAGAGCAAACTGGGCCAAAACCTGAAATAGCCTGCAGTGTCTCCCCTTAAGGTTCCCAAAAGCAGCAGATAAATCACAAACATGCACATGTTCACTTTAGTAGTTTTTGGAGGTGAGAAACCCTCCCTCCCAGCGTTGTGTACTGATGAGAATGGCGCCTCTGACTTCATTGAGAGTCTCATTTCCTCTGTGTTGGCTCCAGGCCTGGTTGTGGATTTTGGGTCCCCGTCAGACACCTCCCTCTAAATTAGAACAGGGCCCCCCCCCCAAGGGCCACACAAAGGGGGCGCTTGTCCGCACAGTGAGACATGGACCACAATGAAAGCAAAGGGTGTAGTGACTAATGCGCTAATGGCTAATGGGCAACGTAATCTCTGGTACAAGTTTATGTCCTCAAGAAATACTCTCAAGTAAAACTTCTCATTGAAATGGAACGGAAAGTGCAAATGATACATCAGATAAATATTTCAATAAAACTTAGTTAACACAATTATATGTGAGATTTTTCTTTAAAAAAATATTGGGATCATTAAATCACTTTAAGCCACTTCACTGACACAACACTAAGATTAAAGGCGCTACACCTGATTTTTTAGATTACAAATAATGACAGAAGGAGCGAGTAAAATAAGCTGTTAGTTGTGGTCCAAACAAATTCCTAACTTTCCTCACACTTCTGAAATCGCATTTCTTCTTAGAGATGAGTTTATAAGCACATTTCACAGGGTCACTTTTTAGATTCATAGTCACAGAAAAGCTAGAAAACCAGCTTGTAAATTCATGAAATGGACAATAAATGCTTTATATTTAAATGCACTGTATTATTGCCACACACGTCTGACTTTGTAATTTACTAAAGGAGGAAAAACAATTTCATTCCACTACAAAAACAGGTGTAGTCCCTTTAATACTTTCCACAAATATTTTACTATATGATTACAAACTAATTTAAGCTTTTCATATGCACTGTTTTTCATTGGTGTAATATGGTCGGCATGGCAACAGTTATGAATTGTTTACCCCTAAAGTCTACCTCACCTCACGTGTGTCACTTCCTTTGCTCAGGTGAAAAATATACACAAACTTTGTCTAATGTGTCATTTGCTCTTTGAAAGGGTCTATTTCAGTGGATCTCAACTGGTGGGACCCAAAGTGGTGTTTTTGATCATGGTATCAGCTTTATAGGTTCATTCAATAATAATGGCTTACACTTGCCCTGGGGCAGACTCACAGAAGCCAGGCTGCCTGTGCCACTGTCGCCTATTTAATACTTAAAATAACAATAATCACACGGAAAATACTGTACTTTAATTATTTTTAACAGATTTAAGCTGAACATTCTCATTATTCTTATAGTTTGCAATAAATATTTTTATTTGGGTCTCGGTTTATGGTCATAAGTCAGCTGTTGCTGGTCTACCACTGGTTGTGCATTATTTCACAGGTGATTCAGCCTGTGTCTGCATAGGTTTCCTTGGGGTGCTCTGGATTCCCCCACCACTAAAAACATGCACAATAGTGAAAATGTGTTTGTGAGCATTGGGCAACTGATGAAAATCAGACCATAGCTAATCTGGTGGATGGAACTTGTATGTTTTCATTAACACTGCAGTGGTTTTGACCCAAGTGAATGTTAGTTATTGTGGCTGTTCTTTGGCCAATATACAGATGCACTGCCCTACTGCTGCCCTCTTCAGATACAGCACTTCTAGGACTTGGTTGCGTGCAGCTACTGAGCTACTGAGTCACATAGAGTGATCTTTTCATAAAAAAGCCAGAATTCAATGCTTTGCGACCCAGATCTTGAGCTTAGTTTGGTCAGGACTACCTACCTGCCTGCCTACCTACCTGCCTACCTACCTACCTGCCTACCTACCTACCGACTGTTCATTTTCCCGCCAGAGCCGAAAGCCGCCATTTCACCACTAACGCTTTGCATCCAAACATCAACCCACATCCCATCTACTTTTTTTCCCCTTTAGTTTTTCTTTGGGAGAGGGGCGTTTTTTTCTCCCTCCATCATTGCCCGGGCAACCTCATTCAGAGTGAGCATAATGGTAGAGAAAGGGGAGGACTGGACACAGGGTTTGGGTGAAGTAATGAAGTTTGTCCATATTCAAGAAAGAACTGCTCTGGGCTCTATGTTCCCACCCCCTAAAAGGCTGCCTTAAGAGAATAAAAAATATGGGAATGACAATTAAATGAACTTGGGATATTTAAGGTGCTATACTATGTATTTAAAAGAGAGGTGTTTTTTTAATTGTAAGTTGCCGTCTAAATTCATTTCAAAGTTTCCTAATGCATTTGTAACATCACGCTTCTTTAGAGGGAGCTTCACAACTTTAAACGGTGGCTTGAGCGTCATAAAGGCTGCTGTGATGGAAAGCGAAGGCTCCATGCAAACCATTTATACAGCCACTGGGTCAAATCAAATCAGTTTATGTTTACAACGCCTGGTATCACAAAAAGCTTTGTCTCACAGGGCACACACTCATTCACATGAAACAATGTCCAAACAATGTAAAATCCATCCATCCTTAAGTCCACGGTTTAGCAGGAGGAGGAAGGGTCTAAGATTCACTGGCGATGTGTGTCCCCCTCATTGATCATGCATTACTCCATTATGTGTCCATCATAGATACGTTTATAAAGCCTCTCCCGGAGTCACGACGGGCACGTGGCCAGCGCAGAGAGGAAAAGAAAGAAAGCCACACAACCACCATTTCAAAGTGCTTCATGAATGAAACGTGTCACGTGGTACAACCACTAGAAAGTCTGCAGAATTTTCACCACAAACTTTTCAAAACTCACATTTCCCCCTGAACACGAGAAGAGAGCGAGTGGGAGCGTGTCTATCCACTCTCTCTCTCCTCTCTGTGACATGTGCTGCTTATTGGCTGAGCGGAGGAGCGGGATAGACAGGAGGACACATCAGGAGTCATGAAGACTACCACACTGTGCCTCACTGTACTGTGACAATAAAGCCCAAATAAGATAAGATAAGATAGTTCTTTATTGATCTCACAATGGAGAAATTCACTTGTCACAACAGCTCTTAGGACAGGATCACACAGGGGGGTGTAAAAAGTAGAATGTGCCATCAAAGAAGAAAATAAGGAAATGTGCCATCAAAGAAGAAAATAAGTTTGTAAAACAGGTAATAGTAATAATAATAATAATAAATATAGTAATGTCTCTTAGCATCTCTCTGTAAATAAACCATACAAGCATGTCTTATGCACATTAAATAAGATAAAAAATAATCTCTAGGTTGAGTTACCATGGCAGGTGAATAATAGTAAATAACTGAAGACAGTTTTGAGTATGTTTGTTTTGCGTTCATATTCCTGCATGTAGCTCTCTCACTGTGTGACACAGAAATGTAGGAATGTATATAAATGTATATTGTTATTCTGTAATTTCACCTGTTGTGTCTTAGTGTTTTTGCTCTGCCCAGAGCAGTCAGGCTGAGGCTGAGGCTAACTCTGAGTGGTGCACAGGCAGAGCTGAGAAGGGAATCAAGGGACTGGGC